>JAHIAM010007084.1:0-49213 GCA_021605205.1 Aegilops longissima
GAGCCGCTTCTCGGCAGCGATCACAAGGGACTCAACCAGCCGACTGCTAGCGCCGCACAGGTGGACGACTTTTGGTAATCTCCGAAGATGGTAATAACCCCTTCGGTGCTTGGCATCTTCATGTTGAGGTAAGCATAGTGCGGCACCGCCATGAATTTGGCCAAGGCAGGTCGGCCAAGAAGTGCATGGTAAGGGCTCTGTAGGTCAACACTTTCAGACCAGACGGGCTCTCGGCGAAAATGATCTTTGTCTCCAAAGAGGACATCTATCTTGATCTTGCTGATTGGTGCGTGAGAAAGGCCAGGAACTATGCCATGGAAGACAGTCCGACTGGGCAGGAGATGCTTCGGCTTGATGTTCAACTTCTCCATGGCGTCGCGGTACAAGATGTTGATGATGCTACCGTTGTCCATCAGGACTCGGGAGAAGAGAGCAGCTCGCCTCTCCGTAGCAAAGGTGGCTTCCAACACCAGAGCGTAGGAATCCGGAGAAGGCATTACTTCCGGATGATCGGCTCAACTCCAACTGATTGGCTTTTCTGACCAGTGCATGAACTCTGGGGCTTTAGTAGCTACAACATTCACCTCTCGAGACTGCTGGTGTCGGCTGCGCCTGTCGTCAGCCACACTGGTGAAGACGATATAGGCTCCTTGTTCTTCTGGCTACTCATCTTGGATGGCAGCGACTGGCCGGGCCGCTGGCTGCGGGGGAGGAGGTGGCGGCGGCGGGCCAGGCGGTGGAGGAGGCAACAATCCTTCGCCCTTGGAGATTCGGGTGAGCCAGTGACACTTCCGAGTGGTGTGGTTGGATGGCTTCGCGCCGCTGTGGAACTTGCAGGGTGCATCAAGGGTTTGCTCATAGGAGAAGGCGGGCAACCAATTTGGCTTGCCGCCTCTCTGGCGCTTGGGAGCAGGCTGCCCTTCCGGGTGCTGGGCTTCGACTGTCGCCACTTGTCGGCTGGTGGAAGCCGGCTGTGGTGCCTTGCGCTTGTTGTCGTTTTGCTGCTGCCGCCGACTGGTGTCACCAGCCGGAGTTCGAGGGGCCTAAGGAGCCACTTTGCCAGATGCGTCAACTTGAATCTCCGTCTTCATGGAGGATTCGGCCATGGCGTACTTGTCTGCTGTGATCAGCAGCTCGTCGAGGGTTGCCGGCTCGTCGCAGAGAAGTCGGTGCTTGAGCAGGGTGCCTTCTCTGCACCCGGCTATGAAGTACTCGATAGACTGCACCTCGTGCACGCCCTCGCAAGAGTTGTGTAGCTCGGCCCAACGCGTGAGGTAGTCGCGAGTCGATTCGGTGGGACCTTGGACGCACAAAGAGAGCTGGCGGGGCTTGGGCGGCCGCTTGTACGTGCTGGTGAAGTTGCGGATGAAGGCTTTAGTGAAATCTACCCAGCTATTGATGCTGCGGGGCTTCAGGCTGTTCAGCCATGTCCGGGCGGTGCCCTGGAGCATGAGCGGAATGTACTTCACGGTAACACGCTTGTTGCCATTTGCTATGCTGATGGCCGTGGAGTAGTCGACCAGCCAGTCTTCCGGCTTCATGGAGCCGGTGTACTTGGGCATATCTCTTGGGAGCGTGAACCCTTTGGGGAAGGGCTCATCGCGGATGCGGGGGCCGAAACAAGGCGGGCCCAGCGCGTCTTCTTCTTCTATCGCCAGGGATCGATTGAGACGGTCGATCCGGTGGCGGACATCATTCTCTCTGATTCCTTCTCGAGGGCCAAGCCAGCCGCCGAGACTCGGATGATCAACAGGCACCGGGGAGACGCACCTTTCTGTGCGCTGGGGAGGCTTATAGTCGCCCGGTCGTTCCACTGCTCGTGGGCGGCCGTCTTGCTTGTGCTCAATGGTGATGTGCGTCCGGCCGCGGCTTGCAGCCGGCTCCTTGTCTTGTCGTCCGCGGGCGCCACCAGTTGGCATCCGGGATGTCGCACCTTGATCTCGGCGAGGAGGCGGATCATCGTTCCTCCGGCAGGGTGCTTTGGCGCGGCAGCCGGCTTCCTGCTGCTCGACAGCCACGTCAATGAGCCACTGGACATGCTCCGTCATGTGGCGACGCTCGTCGCCCTGAGGTTGTCCAGGTCGTCTGCTGCCGCCTGGGCAGCTCGTATGTTTTCCATGGGTGTGGCATAGATAGGGCGGTTTGCCCTGAACATGCCGGCAATGGCCGCGCCGTGTTGCCGGACCGTGCCGATGCGGCTGGGCCTGCCAGGAGCCGGCGTGTCGCCCACAACGCGAACCATCTAGCATTGGTAAGCCTCCGAGAGGTGTCTCATGCTGGCCAGCTTCTTGGTGCTCTCGACGAGCTGGACGTGGCGAGCTTCCAGCGTCTCGGCGTCGGCATCCACTACAAAAAAATACACTTCCGTGATGATACGTGTTTGTCACAGTAGGTCGCATTTTTTGTCATGCATGTACATCCATGACAAATTTATGACAGAATCAAGATAGTCATACCATCTTTGTCGAGAAGTGTTCCATGACATTAGCAAAATTATCATCACGGAAGTGTCCACTTCCATGACGATAAATCGCGCGTCACAGAAGTGCTTTCGTCAAGGGTGGCCGACACGTGGCATCCATCGTAACGGGACGCCGTTTAGCTATCGGGTCGGGTTTTGGATCCGATAACGAGTTAACAGCCTCGACCAATGGGAAATTTCCACGTGTAAAATTCTTATTGGCCGGACGAAACATGTCGGTCATCGCTGGGTCAGATAAGGCGCCTATGATATGTCGACCGTGCCACGCCCACCATGGCCCATTTAGCTTACAAAGCCGCCCATTTGACTTGGTCAAAAGTTAACGGGCTGGCCCATGAAAGCCTGTTAACGGTCTCTTCGCAAATAGCCCATTTTACGGCCCGTTAACTCACGGCTCGTTAGGCACTAAAGGAAATCGGCCCAACAACGTCATGTGGGCCGTCGAATATAACACCAGCCCATTTCACTTTTGGCCCATGTATGGCCCATGACGTCTTTCGGCCCATATGAGGCCTTCGTATCTTTCGGCCCTTTACTGGCCCACGGTGACTCTAGCCCATAATGAACAATAATTTTCATTGTACCCGTTAACGGCCCGTGATTTCGTGGGCGTTTCAGCCGTGTTAGCTTCGGCCTATTGACGACCCATACGTTCTTGGGCTCCTTTTCACCCTCGATTACTTCGGCCCGTTCTTGGCTGTTCCCCTAATGGGCCAAATTCGCCCATGGCAAAAGTCGGCCCGTTCTTGGCATGTTCCCCAAATGGGTCAAATTCGCCCATGGCAAAAGTCGACCCGTTCTTGGCTGTTACCCTAATGGGCCAAATTCGCCCATGGCAAGAGTCGGCCCGTTTCGCCAGCCGCCCTATATTACGGCCCATTAACGACCCGTTATGCCCGTGTGACAAATTAAGCTTTTGCAGTCCCACGGCACGTTAACGGCCCGTTACCGTCTGAGCGATACCAATTCGCCCGATTCGGCCCATGTAGACCCATTTATCCGACGGCCGAGGCCCACCGATTCTGAGCCCATTTATTGATGGCCCGAGGCCCACATTATAGGCCCATTTATCGATGGCCCATAGGAAACCCATGGATCCTACGGCCCGTATATGGCCCATGGGTAGTTGCGGCCACTAGCAAACCAGGGAAAAAGAAGAATAAGAAATAAATAAGGCCGAAACTAACGCTAGGCTATTAAGGCGATTGCAGAGATTACATCCACTCGGCATCAAAGATCGCCACCAGTGCAAATATAGGGAACACCCTACACTATACAAAAATGGCTTGTTGTTTACTTCAGCCGGTGGCTACACGTTAAGAATAAATTTTGTATCGCACCAAAACAAATTACAATATATAACAAAAGGAAGGTTGGCATAAAACTTAACAGTCTAGCAGATAAATGCACCACCAGAAGTTCAGAAGCTTGGTTCATTTGACCTGACTGTTACGTTTTCATGTTGTATTCTTCGATGGAGCACCATAACCCTCGCCTTCATTTCCCCTAGGCTCCTGAACAACATAGCAAATGTCTGGTAGTCTAGTTTCAAAATCATGCATATCTTGACGACATTGAGCAATGTTTCTCCTTGTTTCACAAAGGGCCTCTGTTAGGGAATGGACTCGTGTCTGGAGTGCAGATACATCATTGCTTTGAGCTTGCATATCTTGATCATGAGGCAGTTTGGACGATATTGCCTTAACAACCAACCCAAAGATACGCAGAACGTGCTTTTGGCATTGTTAGTGGATTGTGTATGACCCCTTGCAGCAAGAAGAGTCGACATTGCGGTTATAGTTGCCTCGCCACCTTCAGAAGGTGGCGGTCCACCATTTTTTCCATAGCTCGCTGAAAATTTGAGGTTTTACATTAGTAGTACCAGAACAGAAGATATTAAGGAGGCAGCAAAACCAAACAAAATAGCTTTGGTCTATATACAGAACTTATTCTGGTGAACCCATGTAAAATATTAGTTGTATGTAGCGACCTGACCCAAAATCGGTCAAATCTACGTATGCATACCATCCCAAGATCATCTTTGGTACTCACAAGACATCGATAAAGTAATCAAAGTTCAATCACACCTGAATATCATTACACGGTTCTCATATAGAGTCTTTATTACAAGGGAATAAATTCGGCTCAAGGCCAACTCATGAGAAATAAACTACTAATGCTGCGGAATCGTCGAAGGTAAAGCGAGTCCATCCGACTCAAAGGGCAATCGCCAAGCGCTGAGCATAGCCTCACTCTGATCGGAATATACCTACGCAACATAAGACGTTGCAGCCATGTAGGTCAGCTTTTGGAATAAGTGGCAAGTCATGAAGAATAACAATAATAAAGTTACTAACACTATATGCATTTTGGTGTGGAGCTCTAAGTTTCATCATTTTGCTAAAAGCAAATTTTATCCTACTACAGTGGACTTGCTTGCAAATTACTACAATTGTTGGTAGTTATTGAGATGGTTCCGCCAACCAATATCTCGTTCCCAAAATTATTAAGTCATAAACCCCTCAAATTAATTCATTAGTTTTAGTGTTGAGATATCCGAATACTTCCAAGTTCCAGAGGCTCAAATTGTCCGTGAATCGGGACACGGCTAATCGATTAGATCTTTAACTCTGCAGAGGGTTGCGACTTTCCCGCAAGAATCATTCCCTCCTTTAAAGTCTTCGCACTTCATGGTGTTTGAAGGCGGACGAATGAAACAGGTCTTCCAAAGAGTTCTTCCGCTACTGCCGTACCCATCCAATCCTACCGTTCTTCTACATCTCGTAGTACCGCCCAGCCAGCGTCACTACTAGGGTCAACCCAGCAGAGCCCATAATGGCTTGCGGCTGCACAGGTAAGCTTCCGGTCATGGGGCATCCATCCTTCTCTTCGTGGCTGGGTGAAGCTTTCCGCAAGATGTCATGGCACTTCTCCATGCATCCCGGCCAACCACTGGGTTCTCGGGGTGCCCGTCAACAAATCCTCCACCCGATGAGTGAATTTCCAAGTCCATCTTGATCATTGTAGTTCATGGGGTTGTCATCATCATTGACTCTCAGCATCTTGCTTATGAATTTCACTCAACCCAAAACCCGTCTCTGAGCATAGCAAAGGTAACTACTTCGTCCGGGGTCATGGTAACAAGGATTGGTTCATCCTACCACATGATACTACTCAAGTTTAATAACTTCAAAATTTCACTACTGTTTGCATGGTGGGGTGGTGACAATTACTAATGCACAAAAACATAGGTATAGAAATAACATGATCAAAACTTGCCTTCTTGATGATCCTCGTAAGCTAAAGATTCGTAGTAGCAAGCTTCGCACTCCGGAAACTCTACCGAGACAAACAATAACCCCAATAAGCATATAGCAATGGGATCACATAACACAATAGCATAACAAAAGTAACATAACACACCAAAACAACCAAATCAAAAAAAATCCAAAGGGAAAACTCAAAGAAAAACCCATTCCAAGTTTTTCCTACTTCAAACAATAGCTAGAATAGTTTTTATATAACAAAAATTTCTTAACTTAACCTAATCATGGTTTTAAGTTAACTTAACAGAAAAGAAATCACTAAGCAACTAGGAGCAAAAAGAATTAATTTAAAAGCTATTATAAAACTCCTATTAGGCCTAATCCAATTTCTATTAGGAAAAATAATATAAAACTTTTATTAATTATAAATAAAAGTTCATCTATTAGAGTGACAGAAACTAACCTAGAATAATCAATCACAAGTTAAAAATAAATTTATTTACTATTTAAATTAATAGGAAAACAGTAGCTAGTTAATTAATTAGGATTAATAAGATTCTGCCTAAAACTATTTATTTATTAATCCTAAAATACCCAAATTAATTTTTATGGTTTGGCAATGTTAAAATAAAGTTGGGACAAAAAGAATCATCCAAAAATAATTTTTCTAACTCAAGTTATAGCAGATTTACTATTCTGACTAAAACTAAATTAAAGCAATTTTAATTATTTTTAACATAGCTAAATATATATTCTACAGAAACTTCATAAAATTTGCAAACCAACAAAAAAAATCACCTAAAAATATTAAACAGAATAAAAGATATGAATTTTTCAAAGCAGAAACTATTCATTAAAACAGAAAAACAAAAATAAAAGAAAAAGGCCTAATGGGCCTAAACTACGACTTGTCGTTAAATAACCTAAACGGGCCTATTGGTTTAAACTAAAACGGGCGGCTAAATAACTAAAACCCTAACTAATAAACCGGACGAACCGGGCGGTCTTTTATAAAACGCGTACCCCTTGAGGTCTAATCCTAGCCGTCTATTTGGGATCGGACGGGGAGTTCTCCGCGACTTACGGCGTCCGACGGCAGTGGCGGCAAGGCGCGAGAGGCGGCGAGGGGCTCGGCGGCGAGGTCGGGAAGTAGCCGTCTTGGTCTTGGGGAGCTCGGGAGGGTTTGGTGGGGTCGGGGTGGCAGGGGTGGTCTAGGGCGGCGACGGCGGCGACTTTGGCGGCGGCGGAGCCTCGGCCTCAGTGAGCTCGAACAGAGAGAGGAGAGGGCTCGGCGAGGCTAGGGGGATGGGGTGCGGGCGTGGGCTTTATAGCTGGGCCTCGGCCTAGCTTCGGGGCGATCGAGGCGTCGGGATCCCGGATCCCGGGATCCGCGATCCATGGCGGCAACGGGCGTGGCGTGGGCGAGGAAGAAGATGGGCGCGCCCCATGATCGATGAGAGAGAGAGAGGCGAGGCGGCGGGTGGCGATCGCGAGAGGGTTGAGGGGCGAGCTGGTGAGGCTGGCTGGCCGATTGGCAGTGGGCAGCCTGGGCCTTGGTGGTGGGGGTCGGCGCTGGGCTGGGCTGGGGGCTGGCGCTGGGGGGCTGGCTGGCGCTGGGGTTCCTTTTTAAAATTTTATTTTTTAAAAAAATAAACAAAACAGAGTATAACTAAATATATATAAATATTTTATATAGGGTATATATATACCAAAATGATCAGGGGAATATTCCCTTTCATTTGAACATTTTTCCAAAGGCAAAATCCAAACTTTATAAAAATCCATTTTTTTCAAATTCAAATAAAATTCAGTTTTGAATCCAAATCTTTTGGCAGTGTCTTCCTCTGATATTTTTGGAGTGTCATGTTTGCTCCTCTCATACTTTTGTTCAAGTATTTATCAGGCATAGTTTTTGAAATGTTTCCCACTTGCCAAAGTTTAAATTCAAATTCCAAACTCAAAATTTCTCTGAAACTCCAAATGGCATTCAAATTCAAACAGGATGCATAGGATGCTTAGCTATGATTGTAAAACATTCCAAATAGGAAATTTGGGATGTTACAAACCTACCCACCTTAAGATGAATCTCGCCCTCGAGATTTGGGTTGGCTAGCAAATAGGTGCGGGTGATCTCGAAGAAGGTCTTCTTCGCGCTCCCAGGTGGCTTCTTCCTCGGTGTGGTGATTCCACAACACCTTGCAAAACTTGATGACCTTGCTGCGGGTGACTCTGCTTGCAGTCTCGAGAATTCGGACGGGTTTCTCCTTGTAGGTCAGATCACCGTCAAGCTGTATGGCCTCTAGGGGCCTTTGTGTCTCTCAACGGAACATCGGCCATGTCGGCATGACACTTCTTGGTGAGAAACATGGAAGACATCATGAACTCCGGACAATCCTTCCGCAATTCCAACTTGTAAGCAACCTCTCCACGACGCTCGAGGATTTTGTAGGGGCCAATGAATCGGGTGCTAGCTTTCCTTGACACCAAACCTCTTGATTCCACGAAGTGAGACACACGAAGATATGCTCGGTCTCCGACTTCGTAAGTTACCTCCTTGCGCCTTCTTGTCGGCATAACTCTTTTGTCTCGATTGTGCTATCTTGAGCCTGTCTCGAATCAGCTTGACTTTCTCTTCGAATCCTCGATAAGATCGGAACCGAAAAGTGATCGATCTCCAACACTATCCCACAAACAATGGTGTTCGCACCTCCTTCCGTATAGAGCTTGAAAGGGCCATCTTGATTGGATTGATAACTGTTGTTGTATGAGAACTCTGCGTATGGCAAATTATCATCCCAGCTAGACCCATAGTCTAGCACACAAGCTCTCAACATGTCCTCCGAATCTGATTGACTCTCTCGGTCCGTCCATCGTCTGCGGATGAAAAGCTGTCTTGAATTCCAGCCTCGTACCCAAAGTTTCATGCAAGCGCTTCCAAAACTTTGAGGTAAACTCGTTCCTCTATCGACACGATTTTCCTCGGAACTCCATGCGGACATACGATCCTGGTCATGTATATCTTGGCCAACTTTGCACTGGTATAGGTAGTCTTCACGGGAATGAAGTGAGCTACCTTGGTCAAACGATCAACCACTACCCAGATAGAATCATAACCTGAACGGGTCCTGGGTAATCCTGTGATGAAATCCATTCCAAGTTTCTCCCATTTCCAATCGGGAATCGGCAAAGGTTGAAGTAACCCTGCTTGCTTCTAATGTTCTGCCTTAACACGTTGACAAACATCGCATACGGCTACGTACTCGGCAATATCCTTCTTCATACCTGTCCACCAGAAACTTTGCTTCAAATCCAGGTACATCTTGGTGTTACCAGGGTGAATCGAGTACGGTGAATCATGAGCTTCCTGAAGAATCAGCTTCCTGAGTTCGGGATCATTGGGCACATAAATACGATCCTCGAACCATATAGTTCCGTGTTCATCCTTACGGAATCCTTTAGCTTTTCCTTCCTCCATCTTTTGCTTTATCTCATCAATTTCCTTGTCCGACTTCCGGCTTCACGAATCCTTTCGGCCAAAGTGGACTGAACTTCGAGTTGCAACAAATCCTCTTGGGACTATCTCGATCGGAGATCTCGAGGTCATCGACTAACTCCTGGGGTAATCCTCCTGCTGTAAGAGTATTCACATAACTCTTACGGCTCAAAGCATCTGCTACAACATTAGCTTTACCGGGGTGGTAATGCAATCTCATGTCATAGTCCTTTATCAACTCTAGCCATCTCCTCTGCTTGAGGTTCAATTCCTTCTGCGTGAAAATATATTTCAAGCTCTTGTGATCTGTGTAGACATCACAACGGTTTCCGATGAGGAAATGTCTCTAGGTCTTGAGTGCATGCACTACGGCTGCTAACTCCAAATCATGTGTGGCATAATTCATCTCATGAGGTCGTAGCTGTCTGGAGGCATAAGCTACAACTTTACCTTCCTGCATTAATACTCCTCCGAGTCCTTGACGAGAAGCGTCTAATAGACCTGGTATTCCTTGTGTATGTCCGCAAAATCAACTTTGGGCTGTGACCAAACGTTTCTTCAATTCCTGAAAACTGGCTTCACATTCCTCGGTCCAAACATACTTGGCTTCCTTCTTCAACAGCTCAGTCATGGGCTTGGCAATCTTCGAGAAGTTCTCAATGAACCTCCGATAATATCCTGCGAGTCCGAGAAAACTACGGATCTCCTTGACTGAGGTGGGTGACTGCCAATCGGTGACTGATTCAACCTTGGCGGGATCAACTGCTATTCCTTCTCCTGAAATAACATGTCCGAGGAATCCAACTTCCTTTAGCCAAAATTCACATTTGCTGAACTTGGCATACAACTGATGTTCTCGAAGTTTCTCCAGAACTAGACGCAAATGTTCCTTATGCTCTTCCTCGCTCTTGGAGAAAATCAATATATCATCGATGAACACCACGACAAACTTGTCCAGATACTCCATAAACACCTTGTTCATCAAGTTCATGAAGTATGCAGGAGCATTAGTCAATCCAAATGACATGACGGTATACTCATATAAACCATACCTGGTGGTGAATGCTGTTTTGGGTATATCCTTTTCACGGATCTTCAATCGATGATACCACGATCAAGATCGATCTTAGAGAATACCTTTGCTCCAACTAACTGATCAAACAAATCATTAATCATCGCAGAGGGTACTTGTTCTTGATGGTCACCGTTCAATGCACGATAATCCACAACCATCCTCAAGCTTCCATCCTTCTTCTCTACCAAAAGAACTGGGGCTCCCCAAGGTGATGAGCTTGGGTGAATATATCCTTTCTCCAATAACTCATTAATTTGATCCTTGATCTCTTTCAACTCATTCGGTGGCATCCGATAAGGTCTCTTGGATATTGGGGCTGTGCCGCAATAGCTCGATCAGAAATTCAATGTCCCTGTCCGGTGGCATCCCTGGTAATTCCTCCGGAAACACATCGGGAAATTCTTGCACTACTGGCACTTCCTACTAAACAACTCCCGTGAGGGAATGCACTGATTCTTCATCCGGCTGTGCTGGCTACATACTTGATCCTCTTACGCTCCGGGGTGGTGAGCGAGAATAGACTTATGAGCACGATCTATGTTCCTTCAAACTTTGTCAACCAATCCATGCCTAGGATTACATCCAAGGTCCGGGTTTCCAATACTATGAGGTCTGCGGAAATTTATGGTTCCCGATGTTGAGGTTGCATGACAGCCCACGCCGCCATCATTTCTCCTCCTGCGGCCCGACGCGAAGGGGCTTCTAAGGGTTTTAGTGGGCAACCCGTACTTTTCCACAACTACCCTTGATATGAATGAATCGTTGCACCGAATCAAAGAGAACCAAAACTGAGCGTGAATTCAATAAAACTTACCAACCACGATTGTTCGGCCGATCATAGGCGTCCTCCACGTCGATGTGGTTCACCGAGCACGAGGGAGCGGATTGGGCTTCTTATTTGAGCCTCCATTGCCGTTTCCATTCCTCTGCTTGGCCTCCGGGCAGTCGGTGGCATAGTGCCTGTCTTACGGCACTTGAAGCGGTGATGTGGCTCGAGATCCTTGAGCCGGGCAGAACGGTGCTGATTGTCATTACCATTTCCATTGCCATTGCCATGGCCTGACTTGTTGTCCTGGCTGTGGTTGTTCCCATTTCCTCCATGGTTATGACCTCCATGGTTATGATGGGTGTGCCCTCCCGAGTATGGTGCATAGCGGGCTTGCTGAGCTCCCGAGTTGTGCTTCCCGGCTGTACTTCCGCTTGCGACTTTCTATCTGCTGCTGCTTGCCTTCAAGAATGGTGGCCTTGTCTACCAGCTCCGGTAGTTGTTGAAGGTAGCCACAATAAGCTGCATGCTCAGTTCATCATTGAGTCCCTCAAGGAACTTCTCCTGCTTATGCGGCATCTGTGGCCACATCATCCGGGGCATAGCGAGCGAGCTTGCTGAATTCATCCACGTCTTGTGCCACAAGACGGTTCCCTGGCGTAAGTTGCGGAACTCACGCTTCTTGAGACTCATGGCTCCGGTGAGACATGAGCAGTCGGAAGGCCTGCTGGAATTGATCCCATGTGATGGCACCAATGGGAAAAGTGGCGGTGTAATTCTCCCACCAAGAAGCTGCAGGTCCATCCAGTTGATCGCTGACAAAGCGCACCTTCTCAAACATCGGTGCATCCCACAGTGATTAGCTCTCTTCCGACTTTGCGGAGCCAATCATCAGCCACAATCGGCTCAGTGCTACTAGAGAACACTGGCGGATTCAGCCTCAGAAATCGAGTCAAGTTGTCCACAGGGGGTGGTGGCGGTGGGTTGTTGGCGTTGTTGTTCTGATTCTGAATGAGAAGCTGCATCAGTGCATTCTGCTGCTGGAGCAGCTGGGTGAGCTCCGGCGAGAAACCAGTGTCACGTCTCGGAGGCATCTGGTGTTTTTGGAGTGGATGAGAAAATTAGAATAGAACAATGGTCTATGAGAAATAACACTACCCATATGAATGCACAATCATAACACACCAATCATTTATTCATTCCACTCAAACATGGTTCAAACTCGATTACAAAAGATCGTGACTAATCGAAGGGAAAATATCGGCCTAACTAATCGATGAAAAAGTAAAATAACATGGTGGTCGACTAAAAAGTCTTCATCAGTGGCGCCTCCTCTTGTGGCTTCCTTCAGTGGTACTCCCTTCAAAATCCTGATCATTGCTCACGAGGGGTCCCTCATCTCCACTCGGATAAAGGTCCTCTCCCAAGTCCATCCTTTCCTCTATCGCGGCAAGCTTCATCTTCAGGTCGTCGATTGTCTCCATGAAGTCCGCGACTTCTTCCTCATGGCCAAGGAAGTCTGCGTGCCTTCTCCTCCAGTTCAGATTCACGGAACAAAAACTTCCGTGTGTCTTGAGTTCTGGCGAGTCTGAATCTCCCGTTTCTCGAGAAGACACTCCAAGTCTGGATGTAAGAGAGTGGAGTCGTCCTCAACAGTGCGGATGATATCTCCATTCCTTGCCCTGCGAGAAACCATGGCGAGGTCTCGAGTGATCGAGCTCGCCCCAGTACTCCTCTCGGAGATGTCCAAGTGCTCGATAGATCGCCACGTCCCTTCCGATGATCCAGTTGAACTCGGTGAACTCAAAGTCAATAGGCTCCGTGTGTCCTCAGAAGGTTCTCCCAGGATATGCACTTCAATCCTGAAGCGGTGTCCGTAGGAAGTGCATTGGTTGGCTTCGGTGATCGAGGGTAGAGCGATCTTCACTGCTTCACCATCTGGACCAGCTTTCTTCGAAGGGCATCGTCTCATCGGGTGGCGAACTCCGTAGCAAACTGGGGTGAACTCGACGGCCATCTAGAATGTTGAAAATTAGGAGAAGAGTCAGAATTGAGCAGGGAGAATTATGGAATGATAAGGATTTAAAGTAAATGGTCTCTTCCTATGGCTTTCCGATCCTAGGGGTTACGATCCCACGGTCGCGTGTGCTCGATACCATCGGTGTCAAATCTACGTGTCTGTACCATCCCAAGATCATCTTTGGTACTCACAAATTACATCGATAAAGTAATCAAAGTTCAATCACACCTGAATATCATTACGGTTCTCATATAGAGTCTTTATTACAAGGGAATAAATTCGGCTCAAGGCCAACTCATGAGAAATAAACTACTAATGCTGCGGAAGCGTCGAAGGTAAAGCGAGTCCATCCGACTCCAAAGGGCAATCGCCAAGCGCGGAGCGTAGCCTCACTCCCGATCGAATATACCTCCGCAACATAAGACGTTGCAGCCATGTAGGTCAGCTTTTGGAATAAGCTGGCAAGTCATGAAGAATAACAATAATAAAGTTACTAACACTATATGCATTTTGGCTGTGGAGCTCTAAGTTTCATCATTTTGCGAAAAGCAAATTTTTATCCTACTACAGTGGACTTGCTTGCAAATTACTACAATTGTTGGTAGTTATTGAGATGGTTCCGCCAACCAATATCTCGTTCCCAAAATTATTAAGTCATAAAACCCCTCAAATTAATTCATTAGTTTTAGTGTTGAGATATCCGAATACTTCCAAGTTCCAGAGGCTCAAATTGTCCGTAACCGGGGACACGGCTAATCGATTAGATCTTTAACTCTGCAGAGGGTTGCGACTTTCCCGCAAGAATCATTCCCTCCTTTAAAGTCTTCGCACTTCATGGTGTTTGAAGGCGGACGAATGAAACAGGTCTTCCAAAGAGTTCTTCAGCTACTGCCGTACCCATCCAATCCTACCGTTCTTCTACATCTCGTAGTACCGTCCAGCCAGCGTCACTACTAGGGTCAACCCAGCCAGAGCCCATAATGGCTTGCGGCTGCACAGGTAAGCTTCCGGTCATGGGGCATCCATCCTTCTCTTCGTGGCTGGGTGAAGCTTTCCGCAAGATGTCATGGCACTTCTCCATGCATCCCAGCCAACCACTGGGTTCTCCAGGGTGCCCGTCAACCGTCCTCCACCCAGTAGTGAATTTCCGAAGTCCATCTTGATCATTGTAGTTCATGGGGTTGTCATCATCATTGACTCTCACATCTTGCTTATGAATTTCACTCAACCCAAAACCCGTCTACGAGCATAGCAAGGTAACTACTTCGTCCCGGGGTCATGGTAACAAGGGGATTGGTTCATCCTACCACATGATACTACTCAAGTTTAATAACTTCAAAATTTCACTACTGTTTGCATGGTGGGGTGGTGACAATTACTAATGCACAAAAACATAGGTATAGAAATAACATGATCAAAACTTGCCTTGCTGATGATCCTCGTAAGCTAAAGAGTCGTAGTAGCAAGCTTCGCACTCCGGAAACTCTACCGAGACAAACAATAACCCCAATAAGCATATAGCAATGGGATCACATAACACAATAGCATAACAAAAGTATCTTAACACACCAAAACAACCAAATCAAAAAAAATCCAAAGGGAAAACTCAAAGAAAAACCCATTCCAAGTTTTTCCTACTTCAAACAATAGCTAGAATAGTTTTTATATAACAAAAATTTCTTAACATAACCTAATCATGGTTTTAAGTTAACTTAACAGAAAAGAAATCACTAAGCAACTAGGAGCAAAAAGAATTAATTTAAAAGCTATTATAAAACTCCTATTAGGCCTAATCCAATTTCTATTAGGAAAAATAAAATAAAACTTTTATTAATTATAAATAAAAGTTCATCTATTAGAGTGACAGAAACTAACCTAGAATAATCAATCACAAGTTAAAAATAAATTTATTTACTATTTAAATTAATAGGAAAACAGTAGCTAGTTAATTAATTAGGATTAATAAGATTCTGCCTAAAACTATTTATTTATTAATCCTAAAATACCCAAATTAATTTTTATGGTTTGGCAATGTTAAAATAAAGTTGGGACAAAAGAATCATCCAAAATAATTTTTCTAACTCAAGTTATAGCAGATTTACTATTCTGACTAAAACTAAATTAAAGCAATTTTAATTATTTTAACATAGCTAAATATATATTCTACAGAAACTACATAAAATTTGCAAACCAACAAAAAATCACCTAAAAATATTAAACAGAATAAAAGATATGAATTTTTCAAAGCGAAACTATTCATTAAAACAGAAAAACAAAATAAAAGAAAAAGGCCTAATGGGCCTAAACTACGACCTTGTCGTTAAATAACCTAAACGGGCCTATTGGTTTAAACTAAAAGCGGGCCGGCTAAATAACTAAAACCCTAACTAATAAACCGGACGAACCGGGCGGTCTTTTTATAAAACGTACCCTTCGGGTCTAATCCTAGCCGTCTATTTGGGATCGGACGGGGCGTTCCCGGGACTTATCGGCGTCCGGTGGGCATGGCGGCGAGAGTCGGCGAGGGCTCAAGGCGTCAGCGAGGTTGGGGAAGTAGCGTGCAAGGGTCTTGGGGAGCTCGGGAGGGTTTGGTGGGGTCGGGGTGGCGGGGTGGTCTAGGCGGCGGCGGCGACGACTTTGGCGGGCGGAGCCTCGGCCTCCGGTGAGCTCGAACAGAGAGGGAGAGGGCTCGGCGAGGGCTAGGGGGGAATGGGGTGCGGAGGTGTGGGCTTTATAGCTGTGGCCTCGCCCTAGCTCGGGGCGATCAGGCGATCGGGATCCGGATCCTTCGATCCGCGATCCATGGCGGCGACGGCGTGGCGTGGGCGAGGAAGAAGATGGGCGCGGCCCCTTGATCGAGGAGAGAGAGAGAGAGGCGAGGCGGCGGGTGGCCGATCGTAGAGAGGGTTGGGCGAGGGGCGAGCTGGTGGTAGCTTGGGCTGGCTGGCTGGGTTGGGCAGTGGGCATTGGTGGGCATTTGGTGGGGGTCGGCACTGGCTGGGCAGGGGCTGGCTGGCGCTGGGGGGGGGTTTTTTAAAATTTTATTTTTAAAAATAAACAAAACAGAGTATAACTAAATATATATAAATATTTTATATAGGGTATATATATATACCAAAATGATCGGGGAATATTCCTTTCATTTGAACATTTTTCCAAAGGCAAAATCCAAACTTTATAAAATCCATTTTTTCAAATTCAAATAAAATTCAGTTTTGAATCCAAATCTTTTGGCAATGTCTTCCTCTGATATTTTTGGAGTGTCATGTTTGCTCCTCTCATACTTTTGATCAAGTATTTATCAGGCATAGTTTTTGAAATGTTTCCCACTTGCCAAAGTTTAAATTCAAATTCCAAACTCAAAATTTCTCTGAAACTCCAAATGGCATTCAAATTCAAACAGGATGCATAGGATGCTTAGCTATGATTGTAAAACATTCCAAATAGGAAATTTGGGATGTTACATTGTATTTTATTGCAAAGTACATAATAAAACCAGGTTCCAAACATATGACCATGTACCATCGCTAATGTATTGTCTATTTCTTCACATTGTATTGAGGGCTAAGGATAAAGAGACGAAGTTTATAATACGGTAAGCATAGTATGACATCATTCATATCACAAAACAACTGAGAACAGACAAACAGGCAATTGTAACGTTGTGTGGGCAAGTCCAGCACGAAACTAGATTACGGGTCAAGATCAAGGGAACATCACTCCTCCCTTTTAAACCTTGTAAGGTGCAATGATACGCTAAGACAATTGTGTATAAAATTGAAAAGAGTAATGGACATTGGCTGCAAACCTTGCAGTTGAAGGCATAAGTCAGAGTAAGTAGTAGTTAAAAGGCATGAGGATTAAGGACTTACAACAGCGGCTTTGACTCGTGTAGTCATGCCCTTCTTCTTGCTGGTGTGACAGTCCTTGAAGATTTCCACAGCATTTGGTTCAGGTACTTTTTGGTCCTTGCGGGCTTTCCTCTGCATTTCGAACAAGTCAATATAGATCTGATAATATGGTACAACGAAAAGAGTGAAATAGCAACTAATTACAAGAGCCTCGCGATGTGCAATATAGCTACGAGATCACGTAAATGTTGGAATTTCACTTTAGACGGTTGGCCTTGTTCTTTGAACAGTTCACCTACAAGAAGATAGATTTGTGTGGCACATGCGTCAATAGGACTTCAACATGTGATCTGATCACATATTTATAATGTACACGATACTTGGATCGGACCGGTGTTTAACAAGGCCCTCCGGTCTTCATCCGATATATTTTCCGGTGGAGATGTTTGGGAAAGTTCCTTTGTTAGCTTTGCCTTCAAAGTGAGTTTTCCTCAAGTTATACCAATCTTGTCATGAGCAGACTTGAAAACATGGGTGCAAGCTTGTCAGGTTGCATCATCTTGGCTATCGAACTTGAACCTCATATGTTGAAAATTATGGGAGTCTCATTATGAGCAACCTAGAAAGTATGGGCCAGAGCAAGACGATATTACTAGTTTCCATACATAACCATACTTACAGATAAATGGTCGAGGAAGGTGTTGAACGGGTTTCGTCTTTGTCATTCTGTCTTGAATCCATGTTGGGAGGATACGTACATGACACCTAACGGCAACCGCTGCCTCGATACTAACTTGGCTGACTATGTAGCATCACGTGGCCTTTTAAACCTGCCTCAAAATGGATCTCCATTCTTCCTCCTCTAGATTTAGTTAACCTATCGAGCATTATCCACGATGTTTGTTTCCTCTTGCGCCTAGGTGCTAGTCCAACAACGAACATAGGAAGTGTTAGTGTACATCAAGCTGTGAGACTACATATAAAGAAGCATGCAAGCAGTAACTTGACTCCAAGAACTACCTTCTTGCTGTTGAAGCTCACAAGGTTCATCTCGATATTGCCAACTCGTCTTGTGTCAAGAGTGCTTGGGAAGTATGTCGTGGCAAGGGAGCTTGGGAACGTGTTGCTAGTTTCGATTGACGACAGTATGTCGTGCATTTGGTAGTACTATGGTAGGTGTTGCAAGAACTAGGGCTGTCTCTGCTTGTTTGGTGGCAGCTATTTGTTTCTATTTGGCTTTTTTTGCAGCTCGTGTAGCATGGGATACCGTTTTTGTAGAATTTTCCGCTGGACTTTCACCTTCTATTGCACCATCAGTACCAGCAGAATCTGCAGGATTCATCCACTTCTCATTCCCTGCCATTCTATGTTTCTTCCTCTTTCTCGTGCCATGTTAAGTCAAGCCGACAAGAAAATGAATAACAATTTAGTTCTTGAGAACAAATTGATGCGTGATGCTTGATTTAACTGAACTTTGATGTTAGACAACCACATGATAGGAGGATGTAATATGTATGAAAAACAGGACGAAAGAGATAACCGAACTATGATGTGTAAACTAAGAAGAAGACATTTCACCAAATTAGAAGCTATGCAATGGAAGGTAGACACCATATGAAAGATGCTACAAATATCGCTCGCCAAGTTAATAAAGTGTCTCGGCATAAATGGCGTTTAAACAAATGTGAAGCAGTACAAGAAATAAATCATATGCAAGATGCAAACAACATCACACTACCATGTTAGAGGTCTCTCGTCATTAGTGCCATTGCATATGCACAGCATTGCATATACACAACTTATGATGTGTTAACTAAGGAGAAGGCATTTCAACAAATTAGAAGCAATGAAAGCTAGACACCATATGAAAGATGCAACGAATATCACTCTACCAAGTTAAAACTGTCTCGTCATAAGTGCCATTTCAACAAATTAGTAGTACAAGCTAGAAAAGAATTTGAGATGTAACCTATATCACACTCCGAAGTCAAACGTGTCTTATGATAAGTGATTGTTGCAGGTTACACAACAGTAGTAATTTGATGTAAGAACATGGTGTGATAGATGATATTGTATGTTCTAGAAACAGAACACGTGTCTTATTCAAGTATAATGTGTAAAGTAAGCAGATGGAATTCAACAAAATTAGAAGCAATACAAGCTAGACATCACACATAACATGCAACCACATATAATGATTGTGCCAAGTTAGAGGGAGCACCGGTGATGCTGCACTAGGGGAGACGTGCTCATCATAAACACAGCTTTGTTGAGTGTCTATGCATGTGTTTTCTTGGAAATCATCTTGGGGGTGTGGAGGAGTAGAAACTGTAGAGACCCTCCGTTTGGAAGGAGCACCTTTATCCGCTGCCTTGCTAACTTCCTTCCGCTTTATTGATTTTGAATTGTCAAGTAAAACCGACAAGAAAAAGCAATAAAATTCTCTCTTCAGAACTCATTCATGCATGATACTGACAATCACTACTTTGATGTAAGGCAAACACATGATACCAGGATGGAATATGTACGAAAAACAGGACGACATGGCATGTTCACAACTGTTTGTGTAAACTAAGCAGAAACCATTCCAGCAAATAAGAAGCAATGCAAGCTAGACACCACATGAAAGATGCAACCAATATGACTCTGCCAAGTTAAAAGCGTCTCATCATAAATGGAATTTCAACAAATTAGAAGCAGCGCATGCTATAAATCATATGAAAGATGCAACTAATATCGCCCTGCATATACTAAAGGTGTCTCGTCATATTGGTTGATGCGGGATACAAAGAAAACAATAGTTTTATGTAAGGACATGCTTAATAGACAGATGTACTATGTACTAAATACAGGAAGGCATGTCACATTAACAGGTATAATGTCACATTTACAGGAGTATAAGCTAAGCAGACTAGCACATGCAGTTTAACCAGATTGGAAGAATTACAATCTAGACACCATATGCAACATGCAACCACATATCACGCTGCCAAGTTAGAGCAAGCACCTGCGATGCTAGTGTAGGGGAAATGCTGTAATCAACTACAGAGCTACGTTCACTATCTTCATCTAGCATTTATGTTTCTTGAGAATCATGTCGGGAGGCTGACGCTGCATTCTTTAAATGAGGAGTAGTCCCCTTGCCTGCCTGTCTCATCATAAGTGATTGATGAGGGATACACAAGAACATTAGTTTGATGTAAGAACATGGTTAATACATAGATGTACTAGTATGTACCAAAAACAGAAAGGCATGTCATATTCAAAGGTATAATGTGTAAGCTAAGCAGATGCAATTTAACCAAATTGGAAGCAATACAAGCTAGACATCCGGCTGGAGTGGTGAACATGATCATCTAGGACATGAGAGCCTGGTGGGAGGCGGGCTGCTTCGCCACCATCGCGGATTTTTAGTTGGCTTCCAGGTGATGCCTGTCTTTGTTGGGCTTGTCCTTTGGCTCGGCCGATGCTACGACTAGCTATTTGTCTTCCGGTGCTCACGGGATGGTGGTTCATGTAAAAATATCTTTCCTTATCTTAATAAAGACCGACTTGCCTTTCGAATACAAGCTAGACACCATATGGAACATGCAACCACATATGACACCATGAAGTTAAAGCAAGCACACAGGATGGTGGTTCATTGCGGCGAGGTCATCAACTCGAGCTACGCCATCGTCTCCATCTGCTTACACTGCACCCTTTATAGCGTTGTAACGTGTCTTGCCTACCAACATACGAAGCTGGAGCGACTTCTCTCTTTTCTTTGCTGCTTCTCTTTCAGCAGGAGAGTCTGAAATACCCTTGCATAAAAACACAATAGTGAGAGTATGGGTGAAGTGTGTGCAGAACTAGTGCACTGTAAAAGTAGCAGATAGCAGGTGGCTGAAAAATAAATGACAGGAGACATATGATAGCTCAACAACATTGCATGGCAAACAAAATTAGATCTACTCCGTATGATTTTGTTATATATGAGCACAGGAAATGCAGGTACTCCTCCAGCACACCACCACATGTGGTCATATCTAAGATAACGGTCGACTGAAAATAAATAGGCCAGTCGATTTTTTTAATGAACCGTCTGATCTATAAGGAACGGGCAGATGGCCTTCGTCTACCTCCCGCCAGTCACTGTTGACGATCTTTCTCGAACCGCCAGCGACCACCGGCCAGACCCGTGCCTCCGCCGCCGTGCCCTCCCATCGACCTCACACCACCGCCGTGCTTGGTAGCTCCCCCAAGCCATCCCTTTAATCCCGGCCGACCTCCAGATCGGGCGCCAATAGCTCTAGGCCGCAGACGCCCCTAAGATAAACACCAAGGCGCTGCTTCCCCGGTGTAATAGTCGTACTAGCGCTTGTTACGCCGGGGAATGCTTCCGTTAATTCGGAATCAATCGCCGAAATTGAAATTGGGGCGACGGACCTCTAGCTAAGGTGAAATAGTATATGAGGAGAAACCTTGTGCATCGCGAGTTACTAACATCTAGTATCAAGAAGAAGTGGTCAACTAGTGTCTTCTGTGGGATGAATACCGTGCAAGCAGAGACGTAAGATTTGCACGAATAAGGGAAGAGGAGTACCTTCTTGGTTGCGGTGTGGTCACCTCCACATGTCGCGCGATCTTCTTCTTTTACGGGAAACCGATGTTCGGAGGGTGCAGGCTTGGATGAACCCATGGCCAAATTGTTGACTGTGTTGCCGTGGCGTATGATGTCGGAGGGGAAGCAGATCCGAGGCGGCGAAGGACGGCGATCGAGAACAACTCCGGTGCGGTGGAGTGTGGCGATGTTGGAGCGGCAGCGGTGAGGCGCAGGACGGTGTGGTTGAACTGGCTCGGCACGGACGGCTCGGCCTCGGCTTCAACTACTAGCCGTGGAGGGCGTTATGTTGAGGTTGCGGTGGGCGGCGACATCGGGTATCGGCTCGGCGTGATGGAGGAGGCGGCGGTTGATGGGTGGGATGGGGTGGCGGACGGAGGACGCCGGGTTTGTGGCTGGTGGAGAGGTAGTTTTGGCACCCACGGAGTATGAATGGGGAATCGACGGGTGGGGGAACCATGTTTGATGCAGGGACGCGCTTGTTTTTGGCTTTTTTGAACAGAAGATGGGACGCGCTTGTTTGAAATTTGGGGAAAGTACAAACTTTGCCCCCTCTTAAATTTCGGACCTACTGCGGGTCGGGGGTAGGATGGTAATCCCAGGTGTCCCAAATAGTGGGCGGGAGCGATTTCGGCCGCGCGCATGTGTGCTTAGGCGGCCATTGTGTATGAATGTTTTTCGAGGCGGTTGCGTATGCCTAGATGAAGCTACAAACCTACCCCGGTTTAGACCTTTGGACGTCGGGCGGTAGGTTTCACAGGTCGGAGTTATTAGAAAAGTATTTTCCTTGTACTACCAAACATTGGTCTCACGCGGTTTCAAGTAGTAGAGGCTCTTTTGGCGCTTCGTTCAAAATTTTGAAACACAAGCATTCACGTTTAGAGTACTCTTGAACTATGAGGATTGACCTAAATAGACAACGTTATATTTGACCTTGTATGTTTGAAAACCTCATTAAATTATCCGCTTCCTTCTGAAATTTTGACACTTGAAAATCCTATAACTACGATTATTTTGGAATGGAGGAGCTAAATTTGAATCTATTTTGTACACGACTACATATGCTATTATGTACAAAATTGGAGCAAATATTGGCACCCCCATAGTTTAGGTATGGTTTACAAATGCCATGATATCAAATTCAAATAATTGAATGGACTTCATGTTGAACTCGATTTTTTTAAACCACCTTAGGTTGAATTCAAATGTATGCTAGTTCATAGGTAGCTATTTATAAATGTCCATTGTGTAACTTTCGTATGTATAATGTGCTTTACACACACAACATGAACTATACTCACGTTTATATTCGATTGCTAAAGCGATGCATTGTCTGGAGTTCAAAATACTAACTATGTGGATTAATTGTGTCGAATAATAACATAGACATGCTCAAATTCGATAGAATCTAGATGTCTGATGGATCAATGACCGCTCCTTACGCGAAATGCAAATATCATGATCCCATCCTAATATTTGGATACAATTTATATATTTAATCAATGTGTAGAGCAGTCTTTTACGTGTAGTTTCACTCTCGATCGGTGGTCTCTCACACATGCTCACACACTCTCTCCCGATGTGTCTTTCTCGCACACATGCTCTAGACAACGTGAAGGACTTTGTGTCCACTGACAAGCACTCTTCCTCTCGCAAGCATACACACGCACAATCCTCATCGACCCTTTCTATATACAAGGACCTGCCTACGTGTCTCATGTACGCACATTATCTTTACGCCTGTCTCTCACGCATCATCTCACACCTCTCTTCCTAATCGACGAGTATGATTCTAGTAGAGCATTTTGTAGGATGCCCCTTAAAGTTAGGTTGGATGAATAGTAATATAAGAGATAAAGGGGTTACCTTAGTCCAAGAACCTAGGGTTACAAATCCTAGCCGGCTTTGTCAGTGGACACAAAGTCCTTCACAATTCTGCTATCTTTGTCTTGTACGACTAGTCATCCATGGGTCTTCCTAAATGTGTCATGGGCCGACCAATGTGGCGCAGGACAGAACCGAACGAAGGGCCTCACCTCGACCCACCGGACCTCACGAGGTGACACACCCTCTGCCCCCACGTCCCATTATCTTCTCACACCCACACATACCAACACAAACACCACACACAAAATTTCTCCTGGTGCCTCTATTCCCTCCCCCTTGCATATACACACTCAAGGGAATGGAATCTCTTGTCGTGGCGTCATATTAGTCTCTCTCTCTCTAGACCACTCTCATTTCTCGTGCTATCTCTCCCACGCCCACCCCGTCGGCCCCTCTATCCATGCCTCTCTCGAATATGTAGTACAATCACATACCTCTCTAGGCCCGCCAAATGCATCAACTACACATTCACACATGTTACATCACGTACCCCATTGATCTAAAAAGCCCTCTCTTCACGTTTATTTCGCATACAACATTCCTTTTGAATAAAGTGTGGCCAAAAAATTATTTTAGAGTTTCTACATATATACAACATTACAAAGTTATATGGAGGAGTCTGACGCTAATTTGCATTGCATGGTGCCCACAATGATATTTATTCCGCACTGTGAATTTGTATATTTTTATACTATATACAAAGTTAGTCATAATAAAGAGAAACGAAGAGCATCTCTCTCTCCATCGCATACCCCCCTGTACGCCCCTTTCACGTATGCACACAAAACTATCTCCAGGTCCTCTAAAAGTAAGCCCCCAGAAAATTCACGTGTGTTTCATCTTTCTCTCGCGATATATGCAATGACGATCATTGTATTTGAAGCGAAAGCACGATACATACATTGGACTTCATAATCCACTCATTACGGTCACCGTTTACGTTTAGTGGTTATTATCTGATCACGGGCTCACCGTACAACTTTGTATTTGCTCATGACATGACTAGTTGACCAGTTAAACGCTCCACGTGGCACCTCTAGTGTTGCATCGCATCTCACTAACATCGTGCCCACCTGTCGACTTGTATCTACTCTACATCTACACTATTATAAAATACATAAAATACACTCTTATAAAAAACAGAGTTGGTGATGATGGTATGCCTGCCATCCTACAATATAGGACGTCTGATTTATATCTGACGGATAGGAAAGAAACTATGGCAATTTTGCAAAAAGGTACCCACACACCTCTCCACATTTGCAAATAAGGCCTTCCCTCGTTCATCCTTTTCTCTCACAAGATAAACAAGTCATACAAATGCATCTTGATGTTACGTGCAACGCACGGGCATCTTGCTTGTAAGAATGAAAACAAACGACAAAAAAATATTTTGACAGTGGTTCGAAGTCATGATCGCGGGCACAGCGGACAAGGTGGCCTTGTATTGGTATGCTGAATCGTCTGTTTTAACACACATGAGCTGGTGTGGTGATTATACACACACGCACGCATGCACACGAACTCCATCCACGCAACACTCACACAAACACATGCACCCACGCACGCACGCAACACTCACACGTACACACGCAGCCACACACGCACGCAACACTCACACGCACACACGCACGCATGCATGCACACACCAAGACACCACCGACCAACACACACTCTCACGCCAAGTGCTCAACCTACACGTGCATGCGCACACATCGGCCCAGATGACACATACACAACCAGGTGATTCCAGCGCACGGGTTGGAGCCTTGTCGCGCTGCGTAAATTTGTGTTTATCGACTTTTCCCTATGCGAATCGACAGGTGGGACCCACAAGGAACATGGTCAATTTAACTAGTCAACATGGCGCCACGCAGACTATTTGGCCGGTCAACAGAGTGCAATCCGATGCTGAACTGTGGCAAGTGACTGGATAATCACCGCAAAACGTATATAGTGACAGTAATCAGCTTATTCTGAAGTTCGGTGACCGTATTACGCTTTCCTCTCTATAGGCCCTCCAAAACTACATCTCTACACATTCTCGCATGTTACATCTAACAACTATGCAATACAGCACTACTACTACACTCTAACACAATAAATCATATGTGTTTTTAGTTTTACTAGATATCATATTGTTATTTATAATTATTCAGTTTGCATACGTTAAAATTGCCTTTGAAATGTATGGCGATATCATCTACCGCGGGAAAAATCCGCCCTTTCTGTTTAATCAGGTTTGTATCGATGGATCATGCGAAACAGCAAAACTATAGTACTATCTGAAGACAAGTGACATTCCACGGGCCGTCGGTCGTCTACTCCTCCGTCGTAAGAGTGGGCGCCGCTTTCATAAATCTTCTAGTCTCGTTCGCCGACATGTGGGACATCAAGCTACCGGGTCCACGTGCATCGAATACTGATGCAGAGCAGCGGGGTGAAGCACCCAGTCATGGCGTCGGCGTAGTAATGAGCAATGAGGCGTCAAATCACAAAGCTGCACCTTTCCGCGTTTAAGTTGGAGGGGCGAAGTAATAATGCTAAAAAAGAAGTTGGAGGGACGAAGCAACCATCATTTCACTCGTTGCTGAATCCGCTTCTCCTCATCTTCTTCAACTTAACCACGTGTTGCTTCGCCATTGTTACGCCTCATGTGGGACGCGGATCAGCTTGGTAAAGCAATCGACACGTGGGACCGCATGTTAGCAAACCGCCGGGACAACGTCCTCCGAAAATAAGAAACCTCCCCGCCATCCGCGGCAAAATCACCTCCTTTTACTAATCTTTGATTTTATAATTTTTTAGATCAATATAATTGAGATTTGTATAGATAGCACACAGGAGCAAAACCAAGTGGTACGGTTAAGGGCATACACAATGTGTAGCCAAATGTGAAAATAGCTTTTGGCATCATGGGAACCATTGTGGACGGTGTTGCCAAAGCCAAAAAGATGGAACCAAAGCTCCCTGATTGATTGATTGATTGATTGAAGGAATAGAAAAATGCAACGTCTCTCCTCTTTCTCCCATGCTTGGACGCATGCAGTAGAGTGTAGAGCATAGAGTCTACTCCCCTGTCCCTTCTATCACAAATCACAAAGCGGTGAGGCGTCAAATCACAAAGCACGGACGAAGCAACTATCATTTCACTCTTTCACGACCGCTTCTCCATCGTGTTCTTCGAGAAGCCATCTCACCGCACTAGTACTCCTAGTAGTAGTACTAGTAAAGGACTTCCTGGATGCAAATAAGGCGGTTGTCTCGGCTTGCAGGCGGCACTTGCGAACAACTTACCATGGTCTCCCTCAATGGCGTTCTCCGTTGAACGCACTTCGCCAAACCACAAAAAAAAAGTCGACGTCACCGCAATGGGCAAGGAATTCAAATATAGTTACTACCTCCATTTTTTTGTACACAAGGCCAGTATATCAAAATTACAATTTGCAAAGGGCCACTAACACTAATCAAGGCAAAATTGATGGGGTTAGCAACCAAGGACATTAATATCACTAGTAGAAAAAGGGTCAAATGTGAGACACATTAGTCGGTTTATATGAACCGCACTAATGTGGCCATTAGTGCTTGTTCCAACGGCTGGCGGGAGGAGCTCTTTAGTGCCGGTTCGTGGCAAACCTTTAGCACCGGTTCGTGCCATGAACCGGTACTAATGAGAGTGGTGGCAGGATGTTGTCGAATGGGGCCCTTCCGGCACTTTTTAGTACCGGTTCGTGGCACGAACCGTACTAAATGTCGCCCTATGTAAATCCTTCGTCCACCCGCTTTCTGTTCTTCCCCTTTCCCTCTCCTCTCCTCTGTTCTTCCTTCTTCCTCTCGAAGTTCATCACAAAATTTGCCCCAAATTTGTCAAGATTTGAGCCCTCATCCATTCAAATGATCACCAAGGTTAGCAACTTTGTCCTTTCATCTCTCATTGCTAGATTAGCTCTTGCATTGGTTTATATAGTGATTAATTGTGGGTTTTAGTAATTTGGGAGGAATTATATGTGGTAGTATTTGATTTATATGCAATTTGAGGTCAAAATAACACTTAGTTTGCATATGTAGGTGTGGTTTACTTAGTGCCTTCTAAATCTCTGTCAGTAACCACCGTCGATCGCCTGCAGACTGTCCGTCACATGGCACCACCTTGTGGTGAGCCTCTTGTTCATGAAATTTTATATAAAAATTGATGTTTGTGTGATTTGGATATATAGTTACTCGTATAATAATTATCTTACCCGTACGTTGTTTGTTATACATAGTGCCATGGTTTTGATATCCGTCCCCGTCGGCCCTCGTCCTTGTTATGATTCGGATGTGGTATATTCTCTTTTAAAACTATTTGTTGCATTTCGTGTTTATGACAAATTATGCCCATCAAGTTGACATAGATATTTTTATCTAGGAGGTATGTGAACGGAAATTCCAACCGACCCTATTGTCGAGAGGTTAAATTTAGTTGAAAGAGAAAACGAGTACTTGAAAGAAAAATTGAAAAGAATTGAGGGGAGAAGATGGAATTGGAGTTGCATGTTGCCGATGTAAATCGATGATCACAAGATCAAGATGGAGAAAATGCGCTTGAAGATTAGAAAGATTAGAAAATATGCCGTCGGTAGTGAGGCTTGGTATCATTATGCTGTTGGATCAATTGTTACCTTAGTTGCGATCTTGATTGCATTTGTTGTTGCATTTAAATGCTTTAGCTGGAGAGTTATTTGTTTGTTGCATTTAAGTGTTGTATGAACTTTATGTATGAACTTGTATTAATTTGGTCTATTCGTGTTGTGTAATGAAGATGAGCGGCAATGGATGTACGATGACCGATGCTCTCCCAGTTCGTTGAGGGCGCAGATACTTTTACGCTTATGGCTGAGGCAAACAAGCGGGCGGATGGTTTTATGCCTTGTCCATGTGCTGGCTTTAAGAATGGTCGCAATTACTCTCGTCAAAAACCATTCACGCCCACTGTTTGAGTCCGGTTTCATGCCCCACTATAATGTTTGGACCAAGCACGGAGAAAGAGGGGTTATGATGGAAGACAATGAAGAAGAAGAGGACGACGACAGCTATCCTGGCCATGGGTTCCCTGAATACGATGATACAACAATGGGGAAGAAGCTGAGCCGATGTAATGCGGGAAGAAGCTGGGCGGCAATGCGGGAAGAAGCTGAAGAAGAGGCATCGATGAGCCGTTGATGATCTAGGTCGGGCCATTGCCGATGCAAAGAGAAAGCGCGCAAGTGATTTGGAGAAGAAGAAGTTGCAGCGCATGTTAGAGGATCACAAAAATTGTTGTACCAATGCGTGAGGTGACAAGAAAAGCTGGGCACCACACTGGAATTGCTGCAATGGAAGGCGAGAATTGTGTATCCGACAAAGGATTTGGAAAGTTCTTTGGTAATGATAAAGGATATGCTTCCAAAGGACAACGAATTGCCCGAGAGTACGTACGAAGCAAAGAAGGCTGTATGCCCTCTAGGGTTAGAGGTGCAAAAGATACCTGCATGCCCTAATGATTGCATCCTCTACCGCAGTGAGTACGAGGATTTGAACGCTTGCCCGGTATGTGGTGCATTGCGCTATAAGATCAGCCGCGATGAGCATGGTGATGTCGAGGGCGAGCGCCCCAGGAAGAAGATTCCTGCCAAGGTGATGTGGTATTCTCCTATAATACTACGGTTGAAACGTTTCTTCCAAAACAAAGAGCATGCCAAGGCGATGCGATGGCACAGAGAAGACCGTAAGAAAGACGGAAAGTTGAGAGTACCAGCTGATGGGTCGCAGTGGAGAAAAATCGAAAGAAAGTACGGAAGGAGTTTGCGATGACGCAAGGAGCGTATAGTTTGGTCTAAGCGCAGATGGCATTAATCCTTTTGGGGAGTAGAGCAGCAACCATAGCACCTGGCCTGTGACTCTATGTTTGTATAACCTTCCTCCTTGGTTGTGCATGAAGCGGAAGTTCATTATGATGCGGTGCTCATCCAAGGCCCTAAGCAACCCGGCAACGACATTGATGTGTACCTAAGGCCATTAGTTGAAGAACTCTTACAACTGTGGAATGGAACAGGTGTGCGTGCGTGGGATGAGCACATGGGGAAGAATTTGACCTAAAGGCGTTGCTGTTCGTGACCATCAATGATTGGCCTGCTCTCAAGTAACCTTTCGTGATGAGACAAACAAGGGATACCACGGATGCACGACTGTTTGGATGATACCGACAAGATATATTTGAATAGTTGTATGAAGAATGTACAGGACATCGTCGATTTCTTCCGAGCAGGCATCCCGTAAGAAAGAAAGGCAAGCATTTCAAAGGTGAGGCGGATCACGGACGAAGCCTCGCCACCATCTTGGTGCTGATGTACATGATATGGTCAAGGATTTGAAGGTGATATTTGGAAAGGGTCCTGGCGGACAACCTGTTCCAAAGGACGCTGACGGACGCGCACCCATGTGGAAGAAGAAATCTATATTTTGGGACCTTCCATATTGGAAAGACCTAGAGGTCCGCTCCGCAATCGACGTGATGCACGTGACGAAGAATCTTTCCGTGATCCTGCTTGGCTTCTTGGGCGTGTATGGGAAGACAAAAGATACACCTGAGGCACGGGAGGACCAGCAACGTATGCACGGAGAAGACGGCATATATCGTGGTCATGCAAGCTACGCCTTACCAAAGAAGAGAAGGAAATCTTCTTTGAATGCCTGCTCGATATTAAGGTACCGTCGGCTTCGTCGAATATAAAGGGAATAATAAACATGGCAGAGAAAAAGTTCCGAACCTAAAGTCTCATGACTACCACGTGATTATGACGCGAATCGCTTCGGTTGCATTGAGGGGCTTTACCGAAAACGCTCGATTAGCCATTGTGAAGCTATGTGCATTTCTCAATGCAATCTCTCGAAGGTAATCGATCCAGAAATCATACCAAGGTTACAGAATGATTTGGTGCAATGTCTTGTCAGTTTTGAGTTGGTGTTCCCACCACCCTTCTTCAACATCATGACGCACGCCCTAGTTCACCTATCTTGAAGAGATTAACGTTTTGGGTCCTGTATTTCTACACAATATGTTCCCTTTGAGAGGTTCATGGGAGTCTTAAAGAAATATGTTCATAACCGTGCTAGGCCGAAGGAAGCATCTCCAAGGGCCATCAAAATGAGGAGGTCATTGAGTTTTATATTGACTTTATTCATGACCTTAAGCCGATTGGTGTTCCTGAATCGCGGCATAAGGGAAGACTGGATGGAAAAGGCACGCTAGAGGGGAACAAATAATATGTATGGACGGACATTCTCTCACTTTGAAGCACACTACACAGTTCTACGAATTCGCCTTGGTGGCTCCGTATATGGATGAACACAAGAATTTGCTACGCTCCAAACACCGGAGCGGTCTCGATGACTGGATTACACGTGAACAAACCAGGAGTTTCGCCAACTGGTTGCGCATACGCACCATGCATGACACCTCTATTGAAGATGACCTGTACTTGCTGTCCCATTACCATCTTCAATATAATGACTTTCAAAGGGTACGAGATAAATGGTAATACATTTTACACGATCGCCCAAGATAAGAAGAGCACCAACCAAAACAGTGGTGTCCGATTTGATGCGTAAACCAAGACGGAAAGGAAACATATTATGGTTATATACAAGACATATGGGAACTTGACTATCGACGTGGTTTAAAGGTCCCTTTGTTTCGTGCAAATGGGTCAATATGACACGAGGCAGGGTAACGGAAGACCCGAAGACGGAATGACAATAGTGGATCTCAACAATCTTATGTATGTCATTTAACCTTTTCGTCCTAGCCAATGATGTGGCACAGGTTTTCTATGTGAAGGACATGTCTACCAAGCCAAGAAAAAGAAAAGATAAGGAAGTTAATGCATCGTCACGATGAGCCAAAGCGCACATAGTTCTTTCTCGGGAAGAGAAACATCGTGGGAGTGGATGACAAGACAGACAAGTCGAGAAGATTATGAAAAGTTTGATGAAATTTCTCCATTCAAAGTGAATATTGACCCGAGCATCCCATTAAATGATGAAGATTTTCCATGGTTACGGTGCAAAGGGACACACGCTGAAGAAAAAGTTTCACACCCAAAGATCGGGATGTGATCGGCTTCACTAGCTATCATCACTTTCTTCCGTGTTTCGCACCGAGAGGGAATCTCTATAATAGTTAGGGTAGTTATGTGTTTTGGCATTTGAAAGCGAAGAAATTTTATGTGCAAACAAATTCACACTAATTTCAAATAATTCAAAATTTAAACTATTCAAATTTGAAAACTACGGGCACTAACAGAAAGTTTGTAATTTTTGTACCTAAAGAGGCTGTGTCAGCCTCCGGTCAAAGCTATGGCCCCACCATCACCATTTAGTGTCGGTTCGCACCACGAACCGGTACTAATGAGGTTGTGTCGTAAGGTGGGGCCCCACGAGCACCTTTAGTACCGGTTCACCGATGAACCGACGTAAGCTGTTTTTAGTCCCACCTCGCAAGTGAGAGGGACTAGGAGCGGTTTATAAGCATCGAGTGCAGAGACGATGAAGAAGAGGATCAATGCTCACGTTGTTAGCTTCAAGCCTTCAGAATACGGTAGACCGCACGGAACTGCGCGCGAGTGCAGTTTACACTATTTCAAAGGCTTGAAGCAAATTAACGAGCATTGCACCTCTTTTTACTTTTAATAACTTATTACAACTCCGGACTTCTTCTCGTTATGGCAAAAACTAATTGCACGTCGACATTTCTTTTTTAAGTTATAACTCAGACTTTGACCATCAAGTTTTGCGAGAAAAGAAAAATAGCAGAAAAGAAAGAAAAACTATAGCTGAAAAGAAAAAAACTATATAAAAAACTACTCAAAAATAAATAGAAGAAAATAAATATAGCAGAAAAGAAAAAATACTCCCAAATAAATAGAAGAAAAATAAAGCAGAAAAGAAAAAAAATATTTGCTATTTTTCAATCGTTTACAAAATGACCGTGAAATTGAAAATCACTACAAAATGAACTCGAAAATGGTGAATTTTGGCAAACTAGATGAAAAACTACTCACAAATAAATAGAAGAAAATAAATATAACAGAAAAGAAAAACTATACAAAAACTACGCAAAAATAAATAGAAGAAAATAAAGCAGTAAAAGAAAAACTATAAAAAAAATTAAGGCGCTGCCTGTGGGCTGATAGGCCATAGGTGTGTAATTACAGGCCTTAAGGGCCCAGCAGACTCACAGGGCAGCCTTGGAGTTTAGGCCCACAAGCCTGCTATCTGAGAGGAGTTCAAGTGGTAGCCATGGCTGGGTTTATAAACCAGTCTGGCTGCCCGCCGCCGCGAGTGGGACTAAACTTTGGGGTGGTGTGTGAGGCTTTTAGTACCGGTCGTGGCACAAACCGGTACTAAAGGGGGCTTTAGTACGGTTTGTGCCACCACCCGTACTAAAGGGGTCGCTCTCCCGCTTGGGCTGGCTAAAATGGTTTTTAGTACGGTTGGTGGCTCCAACCGGTACTAAAGGTGCCTTCTATATATACAACACTTCAAAATTTCATTCCCCTCTGTTTCTTCCTCTGTTTCCGTCGTCTCCGTCGCCGCCCGTCCCGTCGCCGCCCCTCGTCTCCGTCGCCGCCTGCCGTCCCGTCCTGCCCGTCCCGCGCCGCCTTGCTCCCGTCCCGTCAGGCCGTCCCCGTCGCCCCTGCCCGTCCCGTCCTCGCCGTCGCCTGCCGTCGCTGTTGCCCGCTGTGAGCTCTCCCCTCTAACCCCTCCCTCGCCCCAAGGCCACCATGGGCCGCCCTCCCCGAGCCCATACACACACACACACAAGCATGATGATGAACACACACACACACACACATATGTATGAATTAATGCATGTATATATTAGTATATCGTATTTTGTATGTTTAATTAGTTTAGATTATTATTTTTTCACTATTATATATGTATGAATGCATGTTAGATGGATATAATTAGTGTTTAATTAGTATAGAAATTTTTATATAATGTTGTTTTTCAGTTTTTAATGGATGTATAGAAGTTGTGTTTTCTGTTTTTAGTGTTAGATGCTTAATTAGTATGAAATACTATATAGATTTTTGAAATAGTAGAAATTTTAGAAATTTTAGTTATCAAAATCCAATCATTAAAAAAATTACTTTTTATGGGCATATAGCTAGTATTTGTTCTCGACGATGTTCGCCCGCATCCTCGCCGTCGACCGTCATGACGACGTCTAGCCGACCCATGTCCGGACTGGCTCACTTGGCTGGCTTGGGAGGTGCTGCTGGAGAGGCGCGCCGCTTGATGAGGAATCCGCCCGGGTCCCGTCGTCGACCCCGATCTCGTTTTGTGGCGTTAGCGTGGGCCATTTGGTGCGGGAGGACCCGGCCCGGGAGGAGGTATGTCGCCGTGTCGGGAGGAGGGCGAGCACGCCCATCGCTACATGGTTGCGTTAGAGGGCGGCAGGTTCTCCAATACTGGCAATATCTTGAGGATCTCACTTCAGCTATGATCTGTGATGGTTCCTTCTCTTTGGGTGTCCACCGCCCATGACGCAGAACCGCGAGTGTCCTAGATTCTTACGTAGTATTCGATCTTTAATTAGCTAGCCGGTGATGTACTATTCAATATTATATATTATTCGAGGCGATGTATTGAGATTATATCTATTATTCTAGACGAAGTATTCGAGATTATATCTATTATTCGAGACGATGTAATTTGAATACTAAATTGTTTTATATTTCTTTTGAATTAGTTAAATAAAAGCTATGGCGACAATACCGAGCGAGAGAGGAGAACAGACCATGTTCGATATGATCATGGGCCGATGATAATCAGAATGAAGAAGATTATGACGGCTCAATTTCTAAACAACACCGGAGAGGGTGATATGATATTCGATCGCGACGACCGAATTGATGAAGTCATGAACTACGATTATGACGATGACGAAGAACATGTTGATCCTGAAACAACAAAGACCGCGAGGTATATATATTTATATAAGCGGTATCTGGTGATCATCACATGTTTTAAATTACTTGAAGATATATTAACGAATCGATCTTTGTTCTTTCAGCCATCCGGATCGAGCAAATCTTCGAGCAAAAGGACTAAACGAGGCCCGAACAAAAGTTGAAGGAGGCGTAAAGTACAATATCGAGGCGATCGGACCTAATGGCGAACCATTAGCGCCTAAGAAGATTGCGGACAAGTTCATTAAATCGGTCACGGAGTTCTTGTGAAGGACCAACTCCGATCTCCCTTCAAGAATGGAGAGAGCCAGCAAAAGACAAAGGACAAAAAGGCAAAGAGGACGCTGCTCCACGTCTAGATGTTACTTTTGTCGACAAGAATAAAAAAGATCTGCTTTGGGATACTCTCATGGAACATTTCACCCTACCGATCATTTCACGAAGCAGATGTGCAGAAAGTCAAGGACGCTGCTCTTAGGAAGATGGCGGTTGCATTCAAGAACCACAAGAATCATGAATGGGACAAGTACGTCAAGGGAGGAAGGAAGACTCAGATTCGAGGGAACACTAGAGAACCAACGTGCTCATTGGGACGATTTCGTGAAATTCAAGGATTCGGAATTAGCTAAGGAGCGGTCGAGAATAAACAAGAAGAATGCCGAAAAAAGGATAAGTTCCATAAGTGGGGCGGTGGCTGTCGCGGTGGCAATGCCTAAGTGGGATAAGTCGAGAAAGAGATGGAGGATGCAGGTGCCACTCCGGTTACTAAGAGCTGGCCCCGTGGTCGGGACTTGGTTCTATGCGCATGGGGGAGTTGGACCGAAGGCGAGCAATGTTTGACGAGGGCAAGTCTGAAGGGAGCCAACGATGCGATACTTGTTGCAATAGAAGAGGCATGATCGGGGTGTTCCAGCCCAACAGAGAGAACAACGAGCTTCGCGCGCCCTGGGAAATCCTGAACACCGGGAAGAACACGAGGCAAGGGCGCTATTCCGTGGTATGAGGGTTTTCAGACCGAACACCGACTACGTAACCCGTGCGAGAAAGAAGATTGCGGAGGAGAAGAAGAGGAAGATGGAGGAGGAGCAGAGGAAGCGGGACTATGAACGCCTTCAAGGCCTAGAAGCAAGTCAAGCGGAATTGGTAGTCAAATTCCAGCGGCAGCAGGAGCAGATCGACTCACTTACCCAGCAAAGGGGTCTCAAAGCTGCAGCAGCTAGCGAATGATCCAGCATTGGATAGCACCGCCCCATCCATGCCGAGAAGCAGCATGGGTTCCGCCCCGGACGACGCAATGTTGGGTAGATACCCCATGGATGACATCACGCAGAACACTAGCTGCGAGCTACACGTCAAAATGAAGAACATATCCATGAAGGTGGCGGACGGCGTTGCTTTTCCAGTTACCCCCAAAGTAACCTACCATTGCATCCCGATTCCAGAGGGCTATGCTCGTGTCATGGTTGACGAGGTGGTGCACCCATATTCGGGGCTAGAGCTTGACATTCCTAGAGGTGACGACGAGCGCTTTCTCGGAGACGCCAACCATCGTATCATCCTATGGAAAAAGGATTGCATCATATTTCGAAGGCCATCGACACCGCGTCATCCGACTCCTCGTCAAGTCCGCACCGAGTCAGCGATCTCCGCTCCTGCAAGTCCACCAAGTCCGGCAAAGTGTCGAGGCCTCCTCCTCCAAGTCCGACAAAGTGTCGCCCTCCTCCTCCTCCAAGTCCGCCACAGCGTCGGCGTCCCTCCTCCTCCAAGTCCGCACAACCTCAGGCCACTCCTCCCCAAGTCCCGGCACCAGCGCCACTCCTCCTCGTCCAACTCAGCCCGTCGGCCGGTGTCTCCGCCGCCTCAACAATCGAGAAGAGACACCCGCAGCTATGGTGCGAGCGGCACGCAGTCGAGGTAGTACAGAAGTACAGCGGAGGCAAGCGATATAAATATGGTCCAAGCCTCACGTCTCTTCCGCAGAGGTCTTATGACAGGTCCGAGGAGGAAATCACAACCATATCGAAGTCCGAGGTGGAATCCCATTTTGCACCGAAACCGCCACCGCCGCCAAGGGAGAAAGTGCCCGAGGAAACGATTGACCACTTCATTCGTATGGCTCAACCACCAGCTCCCAAGCCCGTTGACACAGACTATGAGCGCCACATCAGGAAGTTAAATCGAGCACGCTCACGTAAGGAGGTGACCTCGGGATCGAGCAAACAAGAAGCAGCTGTCAAAAATGCGGAAAACCATTCCCGGTGGGAGAACAGCAGCATAATCGATCCCCTCGCTTGTTGTGCCAACAACACGTGTGAGTACACGCGCCCAATATTATTGTGGGCAAACAGTTTACGTTCCTGAGGTGGGCAATGTGGTAATAACGGAGGACCATATAATGCAGGCTAAAGTTCTCAAAATCACTGTTGGACAACTCCTCGAGATAGAGCCCATGCCTGTGCTTAGAGAGGATGAAATAAAGCGGAAATATGTCGGGGCCAACCTTTGGTCGAGCGGACAAGGTCAAGAACCTCCCAAAGAGAATGTATGAATTGCATCAATGGTACATGAACATTACCAAGATTTCCGATCGATTGTCCCTCATGGTGAATGTCAAGGAGGAGCATTACTTCCATGAGAAAGCTATGTCCATTGAGTATTCGAAATGTTTCAGTTATACAATCAAGACGACTCGACAAATCTATAAATCAGTTGCTATTGTGCGTAAGTGATTTCTTTCTGTAATTTAAGTCTCAAGCTAGCTGTAGTGATCCTTTTGATCAATCATTACCTGTAATTATCCTCACTATATTCTTTTACGTGGTATTATATGCAGGATGAAGATGTATGAAATGAGAAAAGGTGGACGCTTTGGCATTGGGTTCATTGACCCAAACACCGTTAATGAATACACATGGAAAATAAATCCACGTCATCAAAAGGTCGAAGAGGACAACATGCTAGAGTTCTTGAAGCGCCTCAAATACAATGAAGATATACTACTTCCTTACAACTTCCAGTGAGTCACACTGTCTTGTACTACAAATTCTCTGTTTTGCCTACTAGCTAGCTACATGTTTTTGCTTACATATGCCCGCTTAATTAAGACATGCAAGCGTGTGTGCATGAAGATTTCATTGGGTCTTGTGTATCATTAAAGTTGACCTTGAACAGTTGAAATATGGACTCACTACTCAAAGAAAAACAGACTACAACATCTTGTTTGGGATAGTCAACAGGTAATTTCAATCATTATTAACTATATATCTCGGCCTATTTAGTTCGTCATTTTCATGATATGAACTATTTAATAACCCCTTTATTCATTTTCTTTGTCGGGCGGGCAGGGCTTGGGCAAGGTTCATCGGCGTGACCCGGAGAATGGAAAAATAGCTTAAATGGTTTCGACTCAAGGTAAGTAATTAAGTAGTACTAGCTAGCTAGCTAGCTGCCATATCTTTAATTATCATGCTTGATTAATTATTATCTGATCAAATTCCATTCTCGTAAAGGCCTGAAGCGGCGCGAGGGACTGATCTGTGTGCATTCTGCGTTTGCGAGAATATTCGCATGATGGCGTCCGAAAGGAGCAGATCTCAAAGACAGAATGGATACGCTTGTCAAAACACTATTCACAATTTTTACACCATTATCGATATCTAGTCACACAACTAATACACATGCATATTGATCTCCTTCTTAACAGTTCACAGAGGTGCGGAGAAGCTCCTAGAAAGCGGAGCGTGAGAAGCACTTCAAGAGGAAATAAGCGGGATTTTGCTCGACCAGGTCATAAACCGAAGGAAGAATACTATTACCGCTACGCCCCCATGAAAACCACTTCCAATTGTCATCGTGCTCGAAGGCACCAATTAGGCTAGTGCCACTGGCTCAAGGCAACATGCATATGTAGGAGAAATTGTATATAGCTATACATGTGTGTATGTGTGAATTAATTAATATGATGGTTTGTGAGACATTGATGATATATATATGTTCTACTAGAAATTCTATATATATATATATATATATATATATATATATATATATATATATATATATATATATATATATATATATATGCATAACGTGTACAATGTGTAGTATCGTAAAATACCAGCAAGCGAAAAAGAATTAAAATGGAAACACAAAATTAAATGAAAAGAAATCATAAAACTAAAAACCCCAAACCTTATAGTACGGTTGGTCTTACCAAGCTGGAACTAAAAAACTCGAGCCCTGAGCTGGCTCGTACACGTGGTTTCCCTTTAGCACCGGTTCGTGCTGAACCGGTACTAAAGGGGGGGCCTTTAGTGCCCACACTTTAGTGCGGTTATGGAACCGCACTAAAAAACCTCTGAACAGTGCTATTGCCGGTTCGCACTAATGTATCCCTGCATGCATGCGGAAGTGAGAAGGTTCGTTTGCATGGCGCTGCATTAATCAAGCGATGAGGAGTGAGATGGTTAGCTCTTTGGTCTTTCGAGAAAAATACGCATTAATTGACCGTGAAACGAGGATTTGTATCGATTAAATCCTGCGAAGGAAAACCCGCCTTTCTTTTTTAACACTAGTACTCCTAATGCGTACATACTTATCCTGTTTGGGTCTAGGCCTTGCATTGCCAAACTTCGCCACACATTTTGCAAGCTTGCCTAAAGTTTTCAAAATGAGAAGGAGGTACATTTGCAAGACGGCTGTCGGGTCGCACCGCACCTCACACGGTCGCTCCTGCACGCCATGGTCGCACCGCACCTCACACATCGCTCACTGCGCATAAACCCAACCAAGGGAACACACCTCACCGACATGTCTTGTCGCATGTGAACAAACCAAACTCAGCCATCCTATCGCTGACACATAATTTTCGTTCATAGAGTATGTTTATCCAACCGCATGTTGGGGAGTATCCGTCACGCCCATGCGGTGGTGCATTGGGGAAGAAGAAGAGGTGAGGAAGAAGGAAAGAAGGGTTAGGAGGCGTAGGATATTCATCCAACCGCCTGAAATGGTAGGCTGACCCAAGTCAGGCGACTTGCATAACAAATAGTATGTTTTTACACAGCAAAAGATCCATAAAAACAACAACATAAAGAAAAACTATCATTGCTCGCGGAAAGATACTGCCTCGTTGTCTTTGGCTGCCAGCGCGAACCAGCCGACGTGTGTCTCTGCACCGTGGTTGTCCTCGGCCTCCAGCTACTCGTTCAAGCGGAACGTGCGGGCGCTCTGCACGGACGAGAGCACAGCCCGGTTCATGTCGAGGACGTCCGGTTCCGCCTGCAGGAGGGCCTCGATGGCAGCGCATCCGCGTGCTCCGCGTCGAGTCGAGCCTCCGCCGCCCGGTTCAAGTCCAGGACTTCCGGTTCCGCCTGCAGGAGGGCGTCGATGAGAGCGGCATCCGCGCGCTCTGCGTCAAGTCGAGCCTCTGCCGCCCGGTTCATGTCCAGGACGTCCCGTTCCGCCTGCAGGAGGGCCTCGAAGGCAGCGGCATCCGCGCGCTCCGCCTCAAGTTGAGCCTCCGCCGCCCGGTTCACCTCCACGACATTTGATTCCGCCTGCAGGAGAGCCTCGATGGCAGCGGCATGCGCGCGCTCCGCGTCGAGTTGAGCCTCTGCCTCCCGGTCCTCCTTTAGTATCGCCATGTTGAACTGCTGGTCCGCCTGCACCATGGAGGACTCGGACGCCGGCACGAAGTCGACGTCCATCGTCTCATACCCATCGGGGGCCTTCTGCGCCGCGACCTCCGCAGTGAAAATTGGATCGGTTTCCTCCTCCTCATAGCTTGGCTCCAGAGAACTCGGGGATTGGCCCGCAGCAAAGCGAGCTTGGGAACGGAGGTCTGTGGCGCCGACCGCCACCGTGATTTCTGCGCGGCGCTCCGGCATCAGCATCTTGTAGTAAGTGATCTCGCGGTGCACCATGGCTTTCCGGCGAACTAGGGGATGCTTGATGCAGGATAGGGGATCAAAACTCGAAAGGTGGGGGAATGGGCTGGATATTTGGTGTGGTTTTCGGGCAGTGGCTGGCGTAGGCCGAGCAGCGAAGGTTCTGGTGTGAATAGTGGTTCCGGTGACGACCGATCAATCGGTTTTGACTGTACATCGCTCTTTTCGCGTTCGCGTTGCAGCCCGGCACGCTGGACCCTCCACGTCGCTCACCGAATGGAACGCGCTTCGTCTTGCGTTTTCGCTTGCTTTTGGGACCGCAGTTGAGAGAAAACCGACGTCCCAGGTGGGTGGGGCCCCTTCCTCCCCTTCTCCAATACTAATTATCCATGTTGCACTTTACGTAAAACACGTAACATTATTTACGTAAGTGTAGCATTGCCCCCCCCCTCCCGCGTCATTTATTATACCACCACTCCCTCCGTTTTATGCGGAGTAAATAAAAACAGAGGGAGTATACTATGGATGAGGATCCCCTGACGTGGCCGAACCCATTGAGTAACTGACATGCAGGGCCTAGCAAGCATGGGGTCCGCCAGTAAGTGACCGAAAGTTAGGATTAATGCAGGGATACCTACGTCAGAGGATCCACTTCCACTATATTACTTTGACCAAATGTTAGAGTAATAATATATGACATGCAACTTACACAAATGTTAGAGTAATAATATATGACATGCAAGTTACACAAAGCATACAGGGTCTAATGTGTTTTTCGAGGATAACTTTGACCAAATGTTAGAGTAATAATATATGACATGCAACTTACACAAAGCATATGGTCAATTTCGTATGTGAAAGGAGTTTCCAATGATATAATTTTCACATTATACATCTCATGTACTCCCTCCGTCTAGGTGTGTAAGTCATCTTACGAAAACCAAATAATCCCAAAACACGTGGTAGCGGTGCATTAACTTCTACCTCATTTCTTGTTTCTTGACATATGAACCAATAAGAGATGAGGGTGTGCATGCTTTAATGACTGAGACTATCAAACATGACATGCAGTGGTTAGTTCATTGCATGCAATACTATTAATTAGCAAATAAACATTAATGTCTCTCGTTTTCTCCTCCTCCTTGGTCACGGTGCACAGCCCAAGATGACTTACTCGCCTATGTGAAAGGAGTACTATTAATCTTGTCAATAGTCAAATTGGAAACCATCTCGAGTACAAATCTAGGAGTACGTACGAATCTAACAATATTGATTGGGCGTTGTTGAATGTTGATACCTTTTTTATCATAGTAGAGATACTTTGACTACACATAAAACTTATACTCCTAACATAGTATGTAAAGTAGAAAGGATAGGAGGGAGTATATTATGCGTTCAAAATGAAACGAACATCAAATACCCTTTATATATGATTTGCGGATGCTATGATCACGGTTCAAAATTTTGAATCCGCCTTAGGTATCACGTGCCCCACTCGTTCCTCTCGATTTCATCTCGAGGTCCGGAGATCTATTGAAAGAGGACTAGGGTGGGTACATGCGAATGATACTCGGCGGAATGTTCAAATGAGGCATGCGGGAGGATGGACTTATTTGGAGGCGACATGATCGATGGAGAAGAGGGTTGAGAGGAATGAGAAATAGAAAAACGCCACATGATTACACTTGAGCGGCTCAAATAAACAATAAGTTGTCTCGCTTGGCCTACATAGTGAAAGGCCTAATCGCAACACGAACATTGCCGCTCGAATATGGCGGGGAAAACAGGAAACCGACATAGCGCAAACTAGTCCAATGGAGGACCTGGCCCGACCTCCTCGCCACCGACAACCGTTCATGTGGGTCGTTGGGGCCAACAACAAGGCGCAGCTCTAGCACCGCCTCGACACGGGCGATCAGCGGTGGCGCGACGCTCATATCATTGATAGACACGGTCGGTTTGATTGTGCCGAGGTGGCGTTAGTGTTGTGGCACGACCAGCGATATGTTTGGTTTGTGCCCAAGGTTGCCCATCAAAGCATTGGGTAGCCAAAATTTTGGTTGAGGTATTGGTTGCCCATGATTTGGCCGACATTGGCAAGAAAATGAACTAGAGTTGGCTAGAGTTCATTGGCATGCCAAAGAAATGGCAACCATCAAACAAAGACCAATCTTTGGGTCATGACCAAAATTTTGGTAAGGTGCACTTTGGCCACAATCCAAACACACCCCAACACCGGCTCGTCGAGGATGCACGGCGCCGCGACGCGTCCGCGGAGTGGTGTAGCGCGGCCAACTGCATCCTCTAGACCTGAGACCATGCCGGGTCGTCTTGCTTTTTCAATGACATGCAGGGATCGCATTTGAGCAAAGGGCATCTCCAATGTTGCCACGACCGCAGCTGACTACCCTGGCACACCAAGCCCTCGTCCCTCGCGCCGTCGCGCGGTGCGTTCCCAGCCGGCACCAGCTGCCCGCATTCATACCGTCCGTTCATATGTCGTCGTTAAGAGGCTCAGTGCCCGAGGAACCAACTCCAGCGACTTAATGACGCACCCGGACGCTTGGCTCACCGGAATGCGCTACTTAAGGCGGCAACGCCCAGCTAACCTGCACAACATAGCGCATCGTCCTCCTACCTGGCACCACATCCGCCATGACCACAAGTGCGAACGCTTTGCGGGAGAGCTTGTCTTCGGGGATGAAGCTCGAGGTCGCCGCCCTCGCTCAAGTCGCCTCTCCCGATGCAATAGCGGTGTAGCCGGACGCGGACGCGACCGCACAAGCGATGGCCACGCTGGAGGCGGACGATGGGAGCACCATCAGCCACGCGTCCTACTTGCCGCCGTCCAACGTCCGGAACCGCCGAGGTCGGGGACTCCTCCGAGGATGAGTAGGGCATGGGAGGCGGCAGGGCATGGTGTGCCAACTAGCCGGTCCGTAAACCGTGTTCTACTCTTCCTCGCCGGAGACCGCACCTTCACTTCACGGGTCTTGAACCCCGCCCCCGTACATGGACGTTGGTCGCCGCCGTAGAATAGGTTTAGGGTCGGGTTTCTTTTATTTTTCTGTCCTATAAAAGTTCGAAATGTAACGAAAATCTGCCGTGTTTGCATTAATCTCGGTCGGTGTATATGAAATTTCACAATAATATACATATTGTAGGAGTACTAGCAAGATGCCCGTGCGTTGCACGGAAGATCATGATCTTGTGGGAGAAAAGGATGAGCGAGGAAAGCCTTATCTCGCAAATGTGGAGAGGAGGCGGGTAAATTGTCATAGTTTCCTTCCTATCGATTAGATATAGATCGGACGGCCTATATTGCAGGATGACAGGCACACCATCATCACCAACTCTGCTTTTTATTGAACCGAGACAAATCTAAAAAACCCAACTAAGCCAACCTCCCAGCATATCGCTGGAAAAGACCGGCGCGCCGTTTTAGTCGGGATTACGATTTCTAGTAGTAGTATCGATGGATCACGTGAAGCAACATTTTTTTGAGGGGGCGAAGCACCTAGTTTAAAAGGAAAAAGGCGGTACACTCACAACACTCTGTCTGCGTCGCATTGCACCCCACACATTCGGTCCTGCACACGGCTCACATAAGCGGAACGCACTTCGCTTGCCTCTTCAGCGACACGTGGGACTGCACTTGGAGAAACCGACCATGCGCCAAACTCCACCCGCCCACCGCAAAAATCCTCCCCCCCCCCCCACAAAATTCCCCCAAATTAGATTCAACCGCCCTTTGGCCAAATATTCCCCAAACCCCGTCCCCCCGCCCCCTCCACTCCATTCGCTCCATAAATCCGCCCTCCCGCCGGCCGATACGTCGGCGCTATGTTCGTCGAGGGACGACGGCGATCCTCTCGCTCCCACAAGACGCTCTCTTAGACTGCCTTCCTCTAGCCGCACCGCCACCTCGCTACCTTCTTGTGGGCGCTTGACGGCGGTCAGCCGCCACCACCGTGGCGGCGTTAGGTGGAGACGCACGGCGGTCGACTTCTCCCGATACGCGCATTCTAGGCGAGGCCCGTTCATGTCGGTGTGGCGCTGAATGTTAGCCGATAGACGCTGTTAATCTCTTTGTTTGTCAAGTAGTTTATTGTCAATATGCTCGCTTAAGAAGCTTCCTTGCCTGCTCGCACTCAATCGATTAGCTGAGATGGCATGAAAAGGCCGATTAGTTGCTAAAATATCCTGCCATATATTTATTGTGGCGAGATTGCCATGGTCTAGTAGCCAATCTGTTAGGTGAAATAGCTCTACACCGTTTTATACTCGATCTTTGTTGCTGCGATGGCCTTCGATAGTTCGATGGCTGTGTGCTCGGCCTCATTATTTGTTGAAACAGCCTGCCATAATTTAGCACTCAAATCTGTTTGCTGAATTAGCTTTACATATATTCGTTACTTAGATCTGCTCGTCCAAATATCTTGCCATAGCTTTAGACATCGACCTAGGTATTTTTTGGACTTCATAAAAAGCATATTTGTTTTTCTGTAATATCTAGTAGAAGAACTAATTTGTATGTCTATGAGATGGACAGGACTTGGATAACTTCGCTCGAAGATTCTCCGCTGCATATGTCGAGGGGTTGAAAACTTCATGAACTTTATCGAGCTGAGTACGGTGGTCGAAATCAGATGTGCTCTGCCCATGTAGCAGTTGTATGAATTCAGTTACAAGACCCCGATCAACTGTGCAAAATCATCTACACTTGTATGGGATGTCGGTCACATATACTAGGTGGGTTCATCATGGTGAAGCTGTGAGCGTCAATGTTATTGACTACGTGGAAGCAGCAAATCACCATCTTGATCTCGCTGATGCTCGGTGGAAGAGGAGGAGGAGGTGGTGGTGGCGAGCGATGAGTTTAACCAACATTGAAACAATGCTACTGAAATGCTCGTGCATTCCGTGAACTTTCAGCTGCGAGAAGAAAAGCGGTGGGCCCGCATGTTGGAACAATGCAACGTTGCTGTCACCCCAGAAATAAGCTGTCGGTATTCTCAGCTATGGTCACCTTTCTTGGTGAAGACATCTGAGCGGATGACCAACAAATCATTCGATGCGATGTTGGCTGCTTTCCGCAAATCTTTCCCAGATGCGTCTGAGCTGCCACACACCTACAATAAATGAAAATTTTCCTTTGTGTAGATGGAATTGGATATGATATGATCCATGTTTGTAAGAATAATTGTGTTCTTTCTGGAAGGATTATGCCAACTTAAGTGAATGCCGAAATGCAAATCATCAAGATGGAAAGATGGCGATTCTGTGAAGAGGGTTCCTCATAATGTTACGAGACATTTCCAATTACACCAAGATTGCAGAGGTTGTTTCATGATCTTTGAAACAAGAGAGGATGTCTTGTGGCATTCTAGGAACCAGGAGTACGAGAGATTAGAATGTAATGAGCCATCCATCTCATGGTAGTGAGTGGAAAAGCTTCAATGATAAACACAAAGAGTTTCTTCTTGACCGAGAAACATTAGACTTGGCTTAGCTTGGATGGATTTAACCCATTTGGCCACAGGCGCCACATATAGCATGTGGCGGTGCTTGTTATCCTTACAACATGCCTCCAAATGTACGCACCAAAGAATCAAACTACATGATGGCCTTGCTCATCCCAGGTCCAAAAAGTCACTGGAAAGGATTTTGATTTGTTCATGGAGCCTCTTGTGGAGGAACTTCAACAGCTATGGAAGGTGTTCTCACTCGAGACCTATATAGCAGCCCACCACTGATTTCTTTCTGCGTCTGTTGTAATTTGGTGCATCCATGATTATCCGGCTTTGAGCACTATGTTAGGGCGAGCGACACATGATTACAATGCATGTGTTATTTGTGATGAGAATCATCTGTCTTCACGCAATACTTAGCAAGATTTGTTACATTGGACACCGCCGTTTCCTTGCCAAGGACAAGCCGCATCCTAGAAAATACCGAAGACATGTGTTCAATGCAAAGCATGAAAACCGTGATCGCCAAAGAGGCTCACCGCCGATGAGTTGCAAGTGGAATTAGAAGGTCGGGCATATTACACGAAACCATCCACGGTAATGGTAGCGGAAAAGGAAGCGTGGTACGGTAGAAGAGATATTATTGTTTACCGCGGGTCCACTTTGTAGGACTTGGAGTATTGGAAATATTTGGATCTGCGGCATAATCTTGGTGTGATGCACATCGAGAAAAATATATGTGACAGCATTATCGGCACACTTCTTAATATTGAAGGCAAGGCGAAAGATACCTTAAAATCTAGGATTGATTTGACACACAGGTATCGAGAAAGGATTTGCGGTGCAAGATGAAGGTAAACCACGGGATATGGCACCAAGCGTATGCGTCTTGGACAAGGTAAAAAGAAAAGAATTCTGCGAGGTCACATCACGTGTGAGATTCCAACATGGATTTGCTTCCAACCACGAAAGGAGAGTCGGTGCATATGGAAACAAGGTACAAGGTTGAAAACTCATGACTGCCACGTCCTACTTCAAAGGGTTTTACGTTATCCTTAGAGGATTGGGCGCTACTAATTTATCTGAGCGATTGCGAGTTGGGACAATTCTTGAGGGAACTCTGCAGTAGAAATATCAGGATAGATGCTTTGGGCGTCTTAGAGACAAGATACCAACTATCCTATCGACCTTGAGAAGATATATCCTCCAGCCTTCTTTGATGTGATGGTGCATTTGGTTGTTCATCTACGATGAGGCACTACTTAGAGGTCCAATACAGGTATGGCTGGATGTACCCTATTGAAAGGCGGCTAGGCACTTTCAAGGGCTATGTTAGGAACATAGCTAGACCGAGGGTTCCATTGCGAGAGGCCTACATTGCTCTGAAGCGTTGACATTCTGCTCAAAATACATTGAAACAGTGATCAGCTTAGCAAAGAGGTGGGTGTAGACAATCCGGGCTCAATGTTTTCGATTATTCATTGAGAGTTTACGAGGGAAGAGTCAACAAGAGGACAAACCTAAAGATTTGGACAAAATGGTTTGGTATGTGTTGAATAAGCTGTCTGAGATACTACCTTATATCAAGTAAGTGTAGTACTGCAGCTTATACATCGTAATCTACTAAACTTGCAGCACATTCTTATATATTTAGATGTTTGACGCGATCACTATGTTGTGCAGCATCTACAAGAGGAATTCTTGCCGCAAAATCCAAGAAACATTGACAAACTGGTTATGGCAGGATTTGCGAAATGGTTCAAGAACCATGTAAGCTTTTGAAGTGCCTTTGTCGGTTTTTTAATATATTGAGTACATAAGATGATCAGCTTGTCTATTTTCTAACCATAGGTTAAGAAGATGCGGGAGGATGGGCAGGCAGTTGATGATGCCCTTTACTCACTAGCAATGGGTCACGATACTCGGGTAAGACATTATGAATCTTGTGTTGTTGGAGATGTGCGCTACAACACCCTTGCGAGACGAAGGCAGGAAGACACAAAACAGTGCCATCATGAGCACGGATCGTATGACAAAGAGACAAGCTGAAATGTATGCTAACATAACGAGACATTGTTCGATTGCAGTATATCTCCGATTTGAGGATCATCGGTGTGTGGTTACATTGTCTTTGTCGTTGGTATAACCTGTTTTCTAGGATCGCAAAACCAGAGATGATGATTATTTCAAATCCATCAATGTCAAAAGGCGTACCGGACCAACGAGCCTTTTATTTTGGCAAATCAAGCAACACAGATATTTTTCTTGGAAGACACATTTGCACATAGCGATGATGGAGAGTATTGCAAAGGTTTGAGCAGAGGAATTCGTTTAATGAAGTTGCACAACAAGATGATGCTTACACTGCTCACGATGTACAAGATAACAGATGTTCCTAATATCTTTGAGAACCATCCGTCAATGGCCTTGCGAAAAGATTGCACTGTCGTCTTTGTGGACATACAAGAGTTGATCAAGAAGAAGCCAGCGTTCGAGGATGTTGAGGGCGAAGAAGAAGATGACACCGTGGGGAATTACGATTGATGATACACATGGCGAAGATGTTGGCCTGCTGCTGCGGATTATGATTACATTGCTTTTGTCGTATTTGCCTATCATAAGGCGTTTTTATCTACTATGTGAAATTGTGTTTGCTATGACAACTGAAACCTGATGAACATGTTGTTTAGTATTTTCTTGTGAGAACATCACTTGTTATGTATGCTGATTTGTGTTTGGTGATTGTATGACAACTAAAACATGATGACATTGTTGTTTAGTTGTACTCATATTTGGCTGTGAAACTTGAATTTGATGACATTGTTTCTGTTGGACTGCAATTTGCTCGGCGTCTTGAATGAGAACAAAGCTGACCCAGCAGGGCCTCTGCTATTTATTTATTTTTATGAGCAAAGGGATACCCCTGATTTACATTAATAGAAATCATTAGATGTTCACAACACTCGCATGACACGCTACACATGTTTCATTCATTACTAGTTTCAGCAAAGTGCTCATGTAAGTAGCCTTGAATACATCACGAGTGGTACATACTGCAAATAAAGAGACAATCATCCTCTGAGCACATAGATTTTGCCCATTATCTTCACAAGCTCTTTCATCTCCTCATTGATGTCAAGGCTGTTCGGTATTGTTGCTCGGGCATTTGTATAAGACTCGGCCGGGGTTGCGGATTGTGGTTGAAGCGACGGATGACTCTGCATGATTTGCGGCAGTGGCACCACACCCTTGGCAGCGGGTTGCGATGAGCAATCGGCTGCGGTCTTGTGCGTCTTCGTGTGAAGGTGTGATGAGACCCACATGCGATGGTACGGGTGGCGACTTGGCGCATATCGGTTGTTACCTGCTTTGAAGAAGCGGGTGGACGAGCAACTAGCGGACATAGTTGCTGCGGCG
>JAHIAM010007085.1:0-58186 GCA_021605205.1 Aegilops longissima
ATCCTCGATGTTATTTACGCCAATGCTAAGCTGTTATTATTTGCAATCTTGCCATGTCATTTTGAGCATGTTCTAGTTGTTTTTGGAGATAGCTCAGTGTTCATGTTTTGTAATGCTTTACCTGTATATCATGCCCATGGCTTTTGTTATTATGTTGAGGCCCTGTAGCATGTTGTTTTGATGCTTGCAATATGCCTAGTTGTTGTTTTGGACAGATTGTTGTCATGACTTGTATAGGGTGTATGTGTTGAACCGTTGCTCCGTTTTGAGTGTGCTCTATATGAAACTTGCTTGATTTTGCATGTAGTTTCATATTATCATGTTGCATCCATGTTTTGAGGTGTTTGCTTGTTGTTTGTATGCATTTTGCATCAATGCCATGTTTAACTTGTTTTGCTCATATCTTCTAGGCCGTAGCTCCGAATCTAATGAACTTTATATGTAACTTGACTAGAATTTCGTGTAGATCATCGTGGTGCATCTTAACTTGCTGTTTAACAACTTGAACATAAAGTTATTCAGATCTGGACCAATTTCGAAATTTGCATATGAAGACTTACGGAATTGTTATATGTTGTTCCGGCCTCATTTAAACTTGCCTTGATGTGTTGCTCTGTTTGCATCATCTCTTGCCATGAGTAGCTTCATGTAGCTTTGTCATGCATCATGTTTGTTGTGCATCTTGTCATGTTCATGTGTGGTGTGTTTACCTATGTTGTGTGCTTCTTCTTTTTAGTTCCTGTTTCGTTGCGATCGTGAGGATTCGTTCGTCTACGCTTGGTTCGGCTTCATCCGTTCGTCTTCTTCATGGACTCGTTCTTCTTCCTTGCGGGATTTCAGGCAAGATGACCGTCACCTTGGATCTCATTACTATCATTGCTATGCTAGTTGCTTCGTTCTATCGCTATGCTGCGCTACCTATTACCTGTTTATCAAGCCATCCCAAATTGCCATGTCAGCCTCTAACCTTTTGCATCCTTCCTAGCAAACCGTTGTTTGGCTATGTTACCGCTTTGCTCAGCCCCTCTTATAGCGTTGTTAGTTGCAGGTGAAGATGAAGTTTGTTCCTTGTTGGAACATGGAGATGTTGTTCCTTGTTGGAACATGTTTACTTGTTGGGATATCACAATATATCTTATATTATTAATGCATCTATATACTTGGTAAAGGGTGGAAGGCTCGGCCTTATGCCTGGTGTTTTGTTCCACTCTTGCCGCCCTAGTTTCCGTCATATTGGTATTATGTTCCCGGATTTTGCGTCCCTAACGCGGTCGGGTGATTTATGGGACCCCCTTGACAGTTCGCTTTGAATAAGACTCCTCCAGCAAGGCCCAACATTGGTTTTACCATTTGCCTCACCACCACCTATTTTCCCTTGGGAGTAATTAACCCAAGGGTCATCTTTATTTTGGCCCCCCCGGGCCAATGCTTGTCTAAGTGTTGGTCCAAACCAGAGCCACTTGCGGTGCCGCCCCTAGGCAACTTGGGGTATCGTCGGTTGCCGTACGTAGTGTTCATCCGGTCGTGGCACGAGGCGAGATGTGCGGCTACTATCGAGGTGTCGGCACGCCGGGAGGTCTTCTGGTCTTGTTTTATTCTTGTCGAAATGTCTTGTGGCAGGATTCCAAGACTGATCGGGTCTTCCCGGGGAGAAGGAATATCCTTCGTTAATCGCGAGAGCTTATCATGGGCTAAGTTGGGACACCCCTGCAGGGTATAAACTTTCGAGAGCCGTGCCCGCGGTTATGTGGCAGATGGGAATTTATTAATGTTCGGTTGTAGAAAACCGAAGTTGATCTTAATTAAAATACACCAACCGGTAATGCGTAACCGTGAGTGTCTCTTTTGGGGTTGATCGAGAGGAGAACACGGTTTCGGGTTATGTCGGCGTAAGTAGGAGTTCAGGATCACTTCTTTATCATTACTAGTTGACGACCGTTCGCTTGCTCTCTTCTCGCTCTTATTTGCGTTGGTTAGCCACCATATATGCTTAGCGCTGCTGCAACCTCACCACTTTACCCTTCCTTTCCCATTAAGCTTTGCTAGTCTTGATACCCATGGCAATGGGATTGCTGAGTCCTCGTGGCTCATAGATTACTACACCACCAGTTGCGGTACAGGTTTGCGATGATCATGACATGAGGCGAAGTTTGCTTGTGTTGGAGTTCTTCTTACGCTTCTTCTTGATCGGGGATAGGTTCGGTCGGCAGCACTGGCTAGCAGAGGTGGATGTCGTTTGAGTTTCTGTTTATGTTTCATCCGTAGTCGGATGTTGATCTTATACATGATGATGTTGTATTCATGTGGCATTTGTGCCTTATGTATGTATCCCCATCTATTATGTAATGTTGATGTAATGATATCCACCTTGCAAAAGCGTTTCAATATCGGGTCTATCCTTGGTGGGACCGTCGAGTTCCTTTGGATAGGGTCGCATATTGGGCGTGACAAGTTGGTATCGAGCCTCGACCCACCCTAGGAGCCCCTTGATTGATCGTGTAGTTTGGCGTTGTTGAGTCTAGAAGAAAACTGATTTACGAGTCTAGTTATATCGGAGTAGGAATTCTTTTACTCCTCAGCCCTTCGTCGCTCTGGTGAGGAATCTTGGCGTAGGTGTTTTGAATTACTTCTCTTCCCTTCAAATTTTCTTTAGGTTCACGCAGATTGGTTTTCGGTAGTTGTTCCTCAGCTCTTTTGATCCGGTGCATTTCTCGTCAAGTTGACTCGAGCCTCTTCATCTTTGAGTTCAATCCTCAGTTGTTTTCTTTCCCACCCGCCCACCCTTCTTCTTATTGGAACCGGAGTCCGTAATCGAGTATCCATCCTACTCGTGCGAAGTCTTTGCTTTCTTTCCTCAATGATTTCAACCGGTGTTTCCTCTTGAACTCATTCGTCAGTTTCCCCTTCCAAGTTGCCTTTGTTTTCCCGCCCTCCCGCCCTCTTCTTCCCGGAGTCTCTTCAGTCTTCCCTCAATTATTTCAACCGGTGAATTCTCGTCTCGTTTGACATTCATCATCCCTTTTCTTCTCCGGTGGACTCAATTCAAGTTTTGAGGTTGATCATATTCTTTTCCTCGAAGTGTTTTTCCTGCTCGTTCTCCTCTTGCCAGTTTATCATTCAGGAGTTCGGAAGACATCTCGGGAGATTAAATCGTGTTCCAATTAATTCGAGGTTATCACCTCATTCGAATATTTCAATTGTGCCGGTGCATCATCTATCTGTTCAACATCCCTTTCCAACGGTATTTTTTCTCTTTAGTGGGCCCTAACCCACAGGTCTTTTCCCAGGATCTTACCTGACTCTTCTAATTTCCCCCGGAGTATTCTCAATTCTTTTCAAGTGTGACATAAGAATGGATTTCATCAGTCACAAGCCTTCTCCAAGATCTCGTTCAAACTCTTTTCATTGTTGGCTCAACCTCTTCGTTTTTCATTCTCCCGGAGTATCCCAGTAATTTTGGTGGTGTTTCTCCTCATCATTTGAAGATTGAAGAAGAGTTTTCCTCTAAATCTTGTCCGTTCTTCCGAAGATTCGTGGTTCTAGCTTCATGCTATCCTCTCGAATTATTCCGTTTTTCAGATATTCTTTTCATCCATCCGGAGTATTTCAGGAGTTACTTTCCGTCTCAATCATCTGGAGGCCATCTTTTCGGAAGATTTCTTCGTTCCAAGTTTTCAAAGTCGTTTTCCAATTATTCTATATCCGTGCCCCTTCGTTCGTCTCAATATTCTTCCGGTGCTGCGTTCAAGCATTCGTTAATCAGTTTGCGATCTCTTCGATCTCTTTTCTCTAAATTCCCTCAAGTATCTTCGTGCTTTTCTAATTCTTCCCGGTGATTCATTCTCTTTCTTCAGTCATTTTGAATTCTTACGGTGGTTCGCTCAAGAATATTTTTCTTTGATTATCATATATTCATTCGTTATTTTCAACCCCACCGGTGGTTCATGAAGACCTTCTCAAGTTTGCAATATGTCACTCCTTAATCCTTTTCAAGAAGAATAAGTAGTATGCAAAAATCCATTGCTTGTCATCAATTTAATTTGATGAAGGATAAGCATACAATAAATCTTATTCTTATTTCATCCAAGTGAGTAATCTTTTCTTTGGAGTTTGTTCTTGAGGAATAAATTCTAGCTCCAAGTCTTCTCATATTTTCTTTTCGGAGTTCAAATGTCCTCGGCCATCTCGTCGGAACCTCCATCGAATCATCATAAGGCTCATCTTATTCTTTCTTCCTTCATTCTATCTCATCATCCTTTCGTTACCGGAGTTCTTCATGGTGGATCTTCATGATTTAATTCTTTCTTCAAGAGTTTCATCAATATTTTTGGTGGAATTCAAATATCTTTTCTTCTTGCATCTCTAAGTGTAATTAATTCTCCGTTTTCTTTTGAAATGGAGTTTTGCATTTCTTCGTTCTTCTCAGCTATCCAATCATTTCCATTTGTGGCCGGTTATCACCTTATGATCTTGATATGTTACCTATAAGTCCACAACAAGCTTTCTTTCGTTGTTGATTTTCTCAACAACTTCATTCAATCCTTCCTTCTAAGTTCTTTTCATTCAATTTTTCCAATTCTTAGGAGGTATTGCGTTGCTTATGTCGTCAAGTGTCATTCCATCTTGTGAAGTTCGTGTTCTATCCTTTCCTTGTTCAGCGGAATGCTACCTAAATCGTTTCAGTCTTATCCGTTTCTTTTCTCACTCTAACCACTCCGGTTAGAACGAGTGCTTTCCGAGTCCATCGTGTTTCCATGAGCATTTGATTCCCGTCATTCTCGTCGTTTCTCTCGTCTTCTCGTGTGCTCGCGATTCTTTGTTTTCCTCTCTTGAATTCTTGTTTCACCTCATCCTTTTTCCCTTCCGTCTCGGTCCTAAGATCTCGGGACGAGATCTCTTGTTAGTGGAGGAGTGTTGTAGCGCCGGATTCGATGTGCGGTGTCATCGGTTTTTCGCCGTTGTTGCCATGTCATGTGCTTGCGTGTCTCTCTTTGCCACGTCATCATCTGCATTTTTTATCATGTCATCATGTGCATCGCATTTGCATACGTGTTCGTCTCATGCATCCGAGCATTTTCCCCGTTGTCCGTTTTCCAATCCGGCACTCCTATGTCCTCCGGCGCCCCCTTTTACCTCATTTCGTGAGTGGCCGAAAAATGTTCTCAGAATGGGTTGCAACTTGGCATGCGGTCTTATTATAGTGTAGACAGACCGCCTGCCAAATTTCATCGCATTCGGAGTCCGTTTGATAGCCCGACCGTCATCCGTAGCGGCACCGTTGCCGGTTTAATCGTCGGACGTTTTCGGTCTCCGGAAACAGTTGCCGGGCTGCACTTCCCTTCTCTCCCCTCAGCCCAAACCTCTCTCTCGCAGCCCACCTAGGCCTTCCTAACCCCCCTCTCGATCGGGTCCGTCGGATCGCGATCGGAGGCTCCGAAACCCCTCCAAAATTCGCAAACCCTAGCCCCTACCCTTTATATACACCTTCCCTTCCATTTTGGCAGCCTATCCCTTCTCCTCCTCGTTTTCACCGCCTCCTCCCACCTCGAGGGCCGCGCCGCCGCCTCCCCTCTCTAGATCCGCCGCCGGCCACCTCATCCTCGCCACGTGGCGCCGCCTGAGTGGTCGCGCCGCCACCAGCGCGCTCCCTCCAACCCGAGGCAGCCACGTCGCCCTAACCAGCACCCACCGCGCGGCCCATGAAGCCACGGGAGCCCGCCGGGCGCGCCGGGCCCGACCCCGTGCGCCCCTGGCCCCTCGCCCGCTTCCTCGCTCGATGCCCTCGCCGCCGCCTCGTCCTTGCGCTCCGGCCACCAGGGGCCTCGCCGGAGCAGGAGGCCCGACCCCGCCGCCTTGCAGCCTCGTCGCCGGCGAGCAACCAGCCGACCTGCCTCCTCTCTCCCGTCCTCCTTCGTTTCCCTCTTCTCTCTCTCAGATCTCAACTCTCTCCCTCTTCCCCGCAGTACCGTGCACGCCGCCCGCCCAGCCCGGCCGGATCCGGCGACCGCCGCCCGGATCCGCCCTTGCCGGCCGCCCCTGCCCTTCTCCGCCACCTCTGCCGAGCTCCGTCGCCGGCGCCAGCCATGGCCGTCGGGAGGATCCCGATCCGCCTGCCGTTGACCCGCCACGTGGGCGCGCTCCCCTCATGGGCCCGGCCTCCCCAAAGCCCAGCGCCCGGCCCAGCTCGGCCCGCCTGCCAGCCGCCTCCTCCGTCTTCTGGGCCAGCCCGGTGGTGAAAGCCCGCAAACCCCGCCCGTCGCTGAATAGTTTATCACGCTCATATGGTTTTTTTTCAGAAAAATGACTAAGTCCCCGAGTCTGTGACATTTTTATGCATTTTCATCGCATCATAACTCTTCATCCGTAGCTCCGTTTTGCGCGTGTAATATGTCAAATTGTTCGCCTCGACGAGTACATCATTTCATCTCATTGCATCATTTGCATATAAGCTCATCTTGATGCCCTAAATGCTGTTGGAAGAGGGCTATGTGATGTTAGTTTCTGTTTCTTAACAGAACATGCACTTTTGTCATTTTTGCCATGATTGATGTGTGCATCCTATGAAGTTGAGTCCTACATGTGTTTTGTAATATGCCATGCCATCTTTCCAGGGGTGTATGCCATGTATTTTTGTGATCTCTGTGGTGACTAGCACAAGCATGCAAACTAGGCTTCCTGATGTTGCTGATTTCAGCCCTGTTCTGCTGATATTTTTATGCCATGTTAACTTGATGCTACCGAGAGATCCATGCTTATTTTGAGATACTTCAGTAAGGATGTTTTGAACATATGGTTATGCTCTATCCATCCATGCCCTTGTTTGCAATTATGGAGTGCCATAGCTTGAGTCAATCGAGCTATACTTTTGCTATAAAATGTTTCCTGGCAGATTGATTACATGTTATTCAATTTTGCCAAGGTTGTTGTAGTTGATCCGTGTATGCTATGATGTTGTTCTTGCCATGTATAGCCTCTATGCCATGTCTTCTTACTGTGAGTTTCCTTGCCATGCCATGTATTGCTCTGTGGTGAGTGGTTCAAGCTCACCAACATGCCTACTTATTGTTGTTCCTGCCATGTATGAATCTGTAATATAACTTGCCATGTTTACATGGGTGCCATCATATTTTCTGGTCCTTTTTGGCTTATGGTCAGTAAGGGACATTTGATCTATGCAATTAGTAGATTCAGGCCATGCCTTTGTTTGCCATAATAAATTCCTGTAGCATGTTGTTTGATAGCTCTAAACATTGCATCTGATGTTATTTACGCCAATGCACAAGCTGTTATTATTTGCAATCTTGCCATGTCATTTGAGCATTTTCTAGTTGTTTCGGAGATAGCTCAGTGTTCATGTTTTGTAATGCTTTACCTGTACATCATGCCCATGCCTTTTGTTATTATGTTGAGGCCCTGTAGCCTGTTGTTTTGATGCTTGCAATATGCCTAGTTGCTGTTTTGGACAGATTGTTGTCATGACTTGTATAGGGTGTATGTGTTGAACCGTTGCTCCGTTTTGAGTGTGCTCTATATGAAACTTGCTTGATTTTGCATGTAGTTTCATATATTGCATCCATGTTTTGAGGTGTTTGCTTGTTGTTTGTATGCATTTTGCATCAATGCCATGTTTAACTTGTTTTGCTCATATCTTCTAGGCCGTAGCTCCGAATCTAATGAACTTTATATGTAACTTGACTAGAATTTCGTGTAGATCATCGTGGTGCATATTAACTTTCTGTTTAACAACTTGAACTATTCAGATCTGGACCAATTTCGAAATTTGCATATGAGGACTTACGGAATTGTTATATGTTGTTCGGCCTCATTTAAACTTGCCTTGATGTGTTGCTCTGTTTGCATCATCTCTTGCCATGAGTAGCTTCATGTAGCTTTGTCATGCATCATGTTTTTGTGCATCTTGTCATGTTCATGTGTGGTGTGTTTACCTATGTTGTGTGCTTCTTCTTGTTAGTTCCTGTTTCGTTGCGATCGTGAGGATTTGTTCGTCTACGCTTGGTTCGGCTTCATCTATTCGTCTTCTTCATGGACTCGTTCTTCTTCCTTGCGGGATTTCAGGCAAGTTGACCGTCACCTTGGATCCCATTACTATCATTGCTATGCTAGTTGCTTCGTTCTATCGCTATGCTGCGCTACCTATTACCTGTTTATCAAGCCATCCCAAATTGCCATGTCAGCCTCTAACCTTTTGCACCCTTCCTAGCAAACCGTTGTTTGGCTATGTTACCGCTTTGCTCAGCCCCTCTTATAGCGTTGTTAGTTGCAGGTGAAGATGAAGTTTGTTCCTTGTTGGAACATGGAGATGTTGTTCCTTGTTGGAACATGTTTACTTGTTGGGATATCACAATATATCTTATATTATTAATGCATCTATATACTTGGTAAAGGGTGGAAGGCTCGGCCTTATGCCAGTGTTTTGTTCCACTCTTGCCGCCCTAGTTTCCGTCATATCGGTATTATGTTCCCGGATTTTGCGTCCCTAACGCGGTCGGGTGATTTATGGGACCCCCTTGACAGTTCGCTTTGAATAAGACTCCTCGGCAAGGCCCAACATTGGTTTTACCATTTGCCTCACCACCACCTATTTTACCTTGGGAGTAATTAACCCAAGGGTCATCTTTATTTTAGCCCCACGGGCCAATGCTTGTCTAAGAGTTGGTCCAAACCACAGCCACTTGCGGTGCCGCCCTAGGCAACAGGGTATCGTCGGTTGCCGTCGTAGTGTTCATCCGGTCGTGGCACGAGGCGAGATCTGTGCGGCTACTATCGGGGTGTCGGACGCCGGGAGGTCTTCTGGTCTGTTTTATTCTTGTCGAAATGTCTTGTGGCGGGATTCGAGACTGATCGGGTCTTCCGGGAGAAGAATATCCTTCGTTGATCGCGAGAGCTTATCATGGGCTAAGTTGGGACACCCTGCGGGTATAAACTTTCGAGAGCCGTGCCGCGGTTATGTGGCAGATGGGAATTTATTAATGTTGGTTGTAGAAAACCGAAGTTGATCTTAATTAAAATACACCAACCGTGTGCGTAACCGTGAGTGCCTCTTTTGGGGTTGATCGAGAGGAGAACACGGTTTCGGGTTATGTCGGCGTAAGTAGGAGTTCAGGATCACTTCTTGATCATTACTAGTTGACGACCGTTCCGCTTGCTCTCTTCTCGCTCTTATTTGCGTTGGTTAGCCACCATATATGCTTAGCGCTGCTGCAACCTCACCACTTTACCCTTCCTTTCCCATTAAGCTTTGCTAGTCTTGATACCCATGGTAATGGGATTGCTGAGTCCTCGTGGCTCACAGATTACTACACCACCGATTGCGGTACAGGTTTGCGATGATCATGGCGTGAGGCGAAGTTTGCTTGTGTTGGAGTTCTTCTTACGCTTCTTCTTGATCGGGGATAGGTTCGGTCGGCAGCTGGGCTAGCAGAGGTGGATGTCGTTTGAGTTTACTGTTTATGTTTCATCCGTAGTCGGATGTTGATCTTATACATGATGTTGTTGTATTCATGTGGCATTTGTGCCTTATGTATGTATCCCCATCTATTATGTAATGTTGATGTAATGATATCCACCTTGCAAAAGCGTTTCAATATCGGGTCTATCCTTGGTGGGACCGTCGAGTTCCTTTGGATAGGGTCGCATATTAGGCGTGACAAGCATGCACATATGGTGAACCGTTATGTGATGAAGTTGGAGCATGATTTATTTTTGATTGTCTTCCTTATGAGTGGTGGTGGGGATGGCGATGGTCATTTCCTACCAATCTATCCCCTAGGAGCATGCGTATTAGTACTTTGTTTCAATGGCTAATAAACTTTTGCAATAAGTGAGTTCTTTATGACTAATGTTGAGTCTATGGATTATCGCACTCTCACCCTTCTACCGTTGCTAGCCTCTCTAGTACCACGCAACTTTCGCGGTGCATTAAACCCACCATATACCCTTCCTCAAAAAGCCACCATACCTACCTATTTATGGAATTTCCATAACCATTTGAGATATATTGCCATTGAACTTCCACCGTTTTATTTTATTATGACACATACCATCATTGTCATATTGTTCTCATATGCATGAGGCATTCATATAGAGTCATATCTTTGTTCTAGTATCGAGTTGTAATTCTTGAGTTGTAAGTAAATAAAAGTGTGATGATCATCATTAATTAGAGCATTGTCCCATGTGAGGAAAGGATGGTGGAAGCTATGATTCCCTCACAAGTTGGGACGAGTCTCCGGACTTTAAGAAAATAAAAGAGGCCAAAGAAGCCCAAATGAAAAAAGAGTCCAAATAAGCCCAAACAAAAATGAGAGAAAAAGAGAAGGGATAATGTTACAATCCTTTTCCACAATTGTGCTTTGAAGTAGCACCATGTTCTTCATGATAGAGAGTCTCTTATTTTATCACTTTCATATACTAGTGGGAATTTTTATTTATAGAACTTGGCTTGTATATTCCAATGATGGGCTTCCTCAAATTGCCCTAGGTCTTCATGAGCAAGCAAGTTGGATGCACACCCACTTAGTTTCTTTTTGTGCTTTCATACACTTATAGATCTAGTGCATCCGTTGCATGGAAATCCCTACTCACTTGCATCGATATCAATTGATGGGCATCTTCATAGCCCAATAATTTGCCTAGTTGATGTGAGACTTTCTCCTTCCTTTTTGTCTTCTCCACAAACACCATATTCTATTCCACCTATAGTGTTATATCCATGGCTCACGCTCATGTATTGCGTGAAAGTTGAAAAAGTTTGAGAACACTAAAAGTATGAAACAATTGCTTGGCTTTTCATCGGGGTTGTGCATGATGAAATACTTTGTGGGATGAAGATGGAGCATAGCCAAACTATATGATTTTGTAGGGATAACTTTCTTTGACAATGTTATTTTGAGAAGACATGATTGCTTTATTAGTATTCTAGAAGTATTATTGTTTTATGTCAATATTAAACTTTTGTTTTGAATCTTATGTATCTGAATATTCTTGCCACAGTAAAAGAAAATTGCATTGATAACTATGTTAGGTAGCATTCCACATCTAAAATTCTGTTTTATCATTTACCTACTCGAGGGCGAGAAGGAATTAAGCTTAGCGATGCTTGATATCGTGTCCAATGTATCTATAAATTTTGATTGTTCCATGCTATTATATTACCTCTTTTGGTTTTATATGCATTAATTTGCTATTTTATTATAGCGCTTGAGATACAATTTTCCATATTAAGTAACTCCAACTCTTGCCTTTTCGGAGATGTGATATGTTATTTCCTCCGTGATTGTTCTTTTGTCTTTTGTTTTGCATTTTGTTCATGTCGTGCATCTCATCTCATAGCATCATGCTTAATTGCATCTGCATGTTTTCATAAAGCTTGCACCCGTTCGTAGTTGCCATGTCCCCCTTGCTTTGGTTAACCGTTCAGAGACCAACATTGTTCTTCGTTTGCCCTCTTGCCTAAACCGGAGTCTCTCATGCAGTGCATCGACCCTTCGCCGTGTCCGAAACTGCCCGAACCGAATCGCTCGGTCATCACCGTTGCATTCAGATCATCTCTAACATCTAGAAAACATCTCCGTTTTCTTAATTGGACTCCTACCTATTATTTTCTCGATTGTCCGATTACGATCGGAGGGGCGAGTAGACCTAACCTATCCCACCGCTATATATTTTAGGACCAAACCCTAAAATCTAGGAGATGTCCCATCCATTCCATCGCTGCGCCGCCACTCCATGGTCTCTCCTTCCACCTCGGGATCTTCCCAGATCCATCTCATGAACACCCATAGGCCAGCCGTCTCCCTCGATCCCCATCCCACCAGTCTCCTCTTGATCCAAAACCCACCAACATCGCCTCCTTTCTTCCTCGTTTTCCCAGCCGGCCAATCCCGAGCTCCTCTGCTTGAGCACCGGCGCTGGATCCCGCCTCCTCGCGCCCGACCGTCCGAGAAGCAGCAGCGCCGCTCGACATCGTCACCAGGCAGCGGTTGCGCATCTCCTCCTGTTCCTCGGGCCCCGAGCCTCCCGTGCTCCTTCACCTCGCCCGTCGTCCCGTGGCCGGCCTCGCTGCCGGCGACCACGGCAAGGACCGGCCTCGTCCGCTTCTCTCCTCCCTGTCTCTCCCTTCCTCCCGTGCTTCCCTCTGTTCCTCATCTCTCTCTCTCTCTGCGTTGCAGCAGCATCCAGCGCCATGGAGCTCCAAGTTCGCCCGGCCGCTTACCTTTGATCCGGCGAGGCAGGACCCAGCGACATCCGCGACCGGATCCAGCCTCCCAGACGCCATGCTTCCCCTGCTTGGCGCGTGACCACGCCCTCCCGTCGTGCACTGGCCTGCCTCGCGCCAAGTCCCTCGCCCGTGTGTTGACCTCCAGCCCGCTTGATCCACTGCTTCACGAGGCAGCGTCGGCCTTGATCATTTCTTGGCCGTCGGCGCCAAGGCCCGGCTGCCCTCCATCTCCCGCGCCAAGCCAGCCACACCGACCAGGCCTCAGCCCATGGTGAAAACCCCCAGCCCCCGTGTTTCCTTGTTGGGCTTCCTGTTCAGATTCGGCCCAGTATGTTTTTTTCCGTGCTGCGATTTTAGGATTATTCCGGTGTATTACAGTTTTCTGAAAAAGACCCTCATGTTCATGCATTAATAATTCACAAACCGTGCATCGGATTAAAATGATTTATATATGAAAAATGCTTAGTTTTTCATCTAGTTTCATAATCTACTGTTTTCATCTATGTTTAAAATGTTTAAAATGATGTTTGTTTAAATTTGCGTAAATGCCATGCTAAAATGATTTATTTCATAACTAAATAACCGTAGCTCGGTTTTATATAAACTTTATATGTAAATGGGGTGGAAAAATGCATAGATTAACATGCTGCACTTTATTTTGCTGTTTAACAACAATAAAATATGCTTTAGGACAGAACATTACCAAATTCGAAATATGCACATGAGGATTTTTCGGAATTGTTGTTTCTTATTTCCGGCGTCATTTAAACTTGCCTAAATAGTTAGTTCACTTATGCTTCACCCCTTGCCATGTTTAATAACATTTAACATTGTTTGGTATCTTAAACAAGATCAAACTAAATAATTGCATGTGGTGTTTCGTCAATATGCAACCTGTTGCATATTGAGCTCCACTTAACTTGTAGTATTGTTTGTTGCACTTTGCCATGCCATGCCTCATTAAACCGGACATGCATCATACTTGATTATGCATTTGCCATGTTTATGCTTGTGCATTTACCATGTTGTTTGTTTCTTTCCGGTGTTGCTTCTTAGTTCCGGTAACGTTGCGATTGTGAGGATCCGTTCGACTACTCCCGTTCGTCTTCTTCATGGACTCGTTCTTCTTCCTAGCGGGATTTCAGGCAAGATGACCGTCACCTTGGATCTCATTACTATCATTGCTATGATAGTTGCTTCGTTCTATCGCTTTGCTGCGTTACCTACCACTTGCTTATCAAGCCTCCTAAATTGCCATGAACCTCTAACCTTTGTCACCCTTCCTAGCAAACCGTTGTTTGGATATGTTACTGCTTTGCTCAGCCCCTCTTATAGCGTTGCTAGTTGCAGGTGAAGATGAAGATTGCTCCATGTTGGATTATGTTTATGTTGGGATATCACAATATCTCTTATATTATTAATGCATCTATATACTTGGTAAAGGGTAGAAGGCTCGGCCTTATGCCTGGTGTTTTGTTCCACTCTTGCCGCCCTAGTTTCCGTCATATCGGTATTATGTTCCCGGATTTTGCGTCCCTAACGCGGTTGGGTGATTTATGGGACCCCCTTGACAGTTCGCTTTGAATAAGACTCTTCCAGCAAGGCCCAACCTTGGTTTTACCATTTGCCTCACCACCACCTATTTTTTCCCTTGGGAGTCGCTCTCTCGAGGGTCATCTTTATTTTAGCCCCCCGGGCCAATGCTTGTCTAAGTGTTGGTCCAAACTAGAGCCACTTGCGGTGCCGCCTCTAGGCAACAGGGTATCTTCGGTTGCCGTCGTAGTGTTCATCCGGTGTTGCCCTGAGAATGAGATATGTGCAGCTCCTATCGGGATTGTCGGCACATCGGGTGGTCTTGCTGGTCTTGTTTTACCATTGTCGAAATGTCTTGTAAACCGGGATTCCGAGACTGATCGGGCCTTCCCGGGAGAAGGTATATCCTTCGTTGATCGCGAGAGCTTATCATGGGCTAAGTTGGGACACCCCTGCAGGGTATGAACTTTCGAAAGCCGTGCCCGCGGTTATGTGGCAGATGGGAATTTGTTAATGTCCGGTTGTAGATAACTTGACACCAGATCCGAATTAAAACGCATCAACCGTGTGTGTAGCCGTGATGGTCTCTTTTCGGCGGAGTCCGTGAAGTGAACACGGTTTTGGGTTATGTTTGACGTAAGTAGGAGTTCAGGATCACCTCTTAATCATTACTAGCTTCACGACCGTTGCTTTGTTTCTCTTCCCGCTCTCTTTTGCGTAAGTTAGCCACCATACATGCTTAGTCGCTGCTGCAACCTCACCACTTTACCCCTTCCTTACCCATTAAGCTTTGCTAGTCTTGATACCCATTGCGATGGGATTGCTGAGTCCTCGTGGCTCACAGATTACTACAACACCAGTTGCAGGTACAGGTTTTGCGATGATCATGACACGAGAGCGATGTTTACTTGTTTTGGAGTTCTTCTTCTGCTTCTTCTTCGATCAGGGGATAGGTTCCAGGTCGGCAGCCTAGGCTAGTAGGGTGGATATTGTTTGAGTTTCTGTTTATGTTTCATCCGTAGTCGGATGTTGATCTCTTGTGTGATGTTGATGTATTCTTGGGGCGTTTGTGCCTTATGTATGTATCCCCACTATTATGTAATGTTGATTTAATGATATCCACCTTGCAAAAGCGTCTTCAAGATGTGCTTCTATCCTTGGTGGGACCTTCGAGTTCCTTTAGGATAGGGTCGCATCTTGGGCGTGACAAGTTGGTATCAGAGCCTCGACCGACCATAGGAGCCCCCTTGTTTGTTGGCCGTTGTTGAGTCTAGAAGAAACTATTTTGAGTCTTAGGATTATATATATCGGAGAGTAGGATTCTTTTTACTCCTCAATCCCTTCGTCACTCTGGTGAGGCCTCCTGACGTAGATGTTTTGTCTTTCCTCTCCTCAAATTTCACGAATTTTTTTTAGGATCACGCGGGTATCTTGGGATCGCTCCGATAGTCTTGTGACGAGAACATTGTTCTTGGTGCCTCGACATTTAGGGGTTGTGGCGGTGTCCGGGGAGTTGAGCTCCGAGGTGTTGTCGTCACAATTTTATCGTTGCAGTTCTAGAATACGAGTTTTGCCGACATCGAAAATCTCTTTTATGCAGTTGTTGGTGAGATAACCTCGGCGCCACCCGATCTTTGGGGAGTTCGGGAGTATTGCCATAGCTCGTATAATGGATGCTTTTTGAAGGTTGAGGTACACGATTTCCGGAGTTTTCTTGGTTATGTGTTGAAGGATGGATACAGCTGGATCTAGGTATTGTTAGTTTGGGTGATATATTTTGTGTCCCCTGTATCCCCAACACCCGATTGCATAACCAGAAAGTTTCGGGAGTTTATAGGTGGGAATTCAAGTAGCTCCTAGAATATCTTCCCGACAGATGCATGATATGGGATTGGGTAAATCTCTATCATATGTATTTGTTCCGGCTTATTCTGCAAGCCAAATCCTTTGTTTTGTTTTATTTGTGGTATTCGAGTTGCTTCGAAGTCAAATGTTGAATCCATACCTTTCCTAAACGGTGTTCTCATATTGCTATGTGAATACTAATCCTTCTTGATCAGCGAGATTGTCATGTCAATTCTTTCCAACCGGTGTGATTCTCTTCAAGATGATCCTATCATTTTTCCCATCCGCAAGATCAACTCAAAGTCTTCTCAACGTTATTTCATCCGTCCCAAGTTGCCTTTGTTTTCCCGCCCTCCCACCCATTTTCTTCAAGGACTTAGATTTCTTAATCAAGTATCCTTTTATTGATGGGAAGTCTCCCCATTCTTTTCCGTCAATGTTCTTAGCCGGTGATTCTCATGAAGATGCTTAGGAGCTTCAAGTTCATCCGTATTCGTTCTCATTTTCTTCTCCGGTGGATCCAATTCAAGCTTTCGGTGTTGATCTTATCCCTTTTCCTCTTTTCACAATGCTTTCCCATTCCGGTGCACCAATTAATCATCCACCTCTTCTATTCATGTTATCTGGAGTGATGAAGATATCTCAGAAGATTCAAGTTTCCATTCTCAATTCACTCAAGTTCTTTTGAGGACGCTATCTCATTCAAGCCATTTAATTCAACCGGTGCAATCTTTTTTTTCAAGCAATCGTTCAACGGTGTATCTTTTGAGTGGGCCCTAACCCACATGTCTTTTCCCAGGATCTTACCTGACTCTTCTAATTTATCCGGAGTGATTCTCAAATTATTTCAAAGTTTGACGTAAGAATGAATTTCATCAGTCATATGCCTTTGTTCAAGATCTTTCAAATTCTTTCGTCGTTGGTTCAACCTTTCCAATTTCCATCCCGGAGTATCTCAACAATTCATGGTGGTTTCTCATCGTCTTTCTCAACATTTGAAGACCGAAGAAGAGTTTCTCTTAAATCTTGCTCCATTCACTTCAAGATTGCAACATCCCAAATTTCCTATTTGGAATGTTTTACAATTATAGCTAAGCATCTATGCATGTTGTTTGAATTTGAGTGGCATTTGAAGTTTCAGAAGTTTTTGGATTTGTTGGAATTGAATTCAAATTTTGGCAAGTGGAAATCATTTCAAAAAACTATGCCTGATAAATACTTGAGAAAAAGTATGAGAGGAGTAAACATGACACTCGAAAAAAATATCAGAGGAAAAACATTGCCAAAAGTTTTGAATTCAAATTTGAGTTTTATTTGAATTTTGAAAAAAATGAATTTTTATAAAGTTTGGATTTTTCCCCTGGAAAAATGTTCAAATGATAGGGAATATTCCCCTGATCATTTTGATATATATATGTCTTATATAAAATTTATATTTCTCTCTGTTTTATTTTTCAAAAAAAAATAGAAAAAGAAAAGACCAGGCGCCAGTGAGGCCGATTGCCCAGCCATCACACTGGCGGCCCACCGAACCGCCCGCCCGGCCAGTGACACCGAGCCGGCCAGTACATGAGCCGACCGCACCTCAAGGCGCGAAACCCTTGGTTCGGTCGACCGACCGAACCCCCTCCCTCACTCGCCGGCAGGTGGGCCCCACCTCCCTCTTCCCTCGCCCGCCACCCGCGCGCGCCGGATCGCCGGATCCGCCGTATCCGGGATTCGCGCGGATCTCTCCCCGATTGCCCCTCGTCCAAGGCGAGGCCCCATCTAAATACCCTCCCCTCACCCCATCCCCCCTCGCCCCTCACGGACCTCTCTCTCCCTCCTTGCCTTTTCATTGGAGTAGCCGAACGCCGCCGCCGCCATTTGCCGCTTGAGCTCGCCCGGTCACCCCGAGCCCGTTGACTCCACCAACCGGACCCCTCGTCGCGCCAAGACCGCGGAGCTCCCGCCGTCGCCCCGACCACGGAGACGCGGAACACTCGCCGCCCGAGCCGCCGCCGCCGTCGATCTTGGTGAGTCACGGAGTTTACCCCGCCGTCCGATCTCGTTTCAGCGGTCTAGATTAGATCCCCGAAGAAATATGTATAAAATAGACGGTTTTACCCGGTTAGTCCGGTTTATTTTATTTTAGTTAGGGTTTTATTTGAGCCGGCCCGATTCGTTTAAACCCTAGGCCCGTTTAGTTAAATTCGCCGAGGCGTTAGTTAGAGCCATTAGGCCATTTTCTTTTATTTTCGTTTTCTGTTTTAACAGAATAGTTTCAGATTTGAAAAATTCATATCTTTTAATCTACTTAATATTTTTAGTGATTCTTTTTTTGTTGGTTTGCAAATTTCTTATAGTTTCTGTAGAAAATATAATTAGCTATGTTAAAATTATTTAGAATTGCTTTATTTTAGATTTAGACAGAATAGTAAATCTGCTATAAAATGAGTTAGGAAAATTATTTTTAGTGATTCTTTTTGTCACAACTTTGTTTTGACATTGCCTAACCGTAGGAATTTATTTGGGCATTTTAGGATTAATAAAAATAGTTTTAATCAGGATCATGTTATTCTTAATTAATTAACTCGCTACTGTTTTCCTATTATTTTAATTAGCAAATAAATTTATTTTTCACATGTGATAGATTATTCTAGGTTAGTTTCTGTCACTTTAGAGCATGAACTTTTATTTATAATAAATAAAACTTTTATTTTATTTTTCTTACTAAAATTTGCTTTAGGCCTAATAGGAGTTTTATAATAGCTTTTAAATTGATTCTTTTTGCTCCTAGTTGCTTAATGCATTCTTTTCTGATAAGTTAACATAAATCCATGCTTAGGTTATGTTGAGAAAAATTTGGTTATGTAAAACTATTTTTTAGTTGTTGCTTGATGTAGGAAAACTTTGAGTTGGATTTCTTCGAGTTTTCCTTTGGGTTTTGATTCGTTTGTTTTGGTGTGTTATGTTACTATGCTATTGTGTTAAGTGATCATATGCTATATGCTTATTGTGATTATTGTTTGTCTCGGTAGAATTTTGGTCTGAAGCTTGCTACCACGAGTCCTTAGCTTACGAAGATCGTCGACAAGGCAAGTCATTGATCATGTTTTCTTTACAATACCTATGTTTTGTTGCATTAGAACAATACCTCCCCACCATGCATGCAGTAGGTGAAATTTTGAAGTTATGTTCTTGAGTAGTATCATGTGGTAGGATGAACCAATTCCCTTGTTACCATGACCGGGGCGAAGTAGTTTATTTTGCTATGCTCGTCGGCGGGATTGGTTGAAGAATTCATAAGGGAGATATGAGAGACAAAGATGATGACAACCCCATGAACTTCAAGCTCAAGATGGACTTGAATTCACTCTTTGGGTGGAGGGCGGTTGTGGGCACCTGGAGAACCCGGTGGTTGGCGGGATGCATGGAGAAGTGCCATGACATCTTGCGGCGAGCTTCACCCAGCCACGAAGAGGCGGATGGATGCCCCATTGACCGGAAGCTTACTGTGCAGCCGCAAGCCATTATGGGCTCTGGCTTGGTCAACCCTAGTTGTGACTCTGGCTGGGCGGTACTACGAGATGTAGAAGAGCGGTAGGATTGGATGGGTACGGCGGTGGCGGAAGAACTCTTGGAAGACCCTGTTTACGTTCGTCCGTCTTCAAACACCATGAAGTGCGAAGACTTAAAAGGAGGAGCGATTCTTGTGGGTAAAGTCATAAACCTCTGCGAGTCTGCAGAGAAAAGATCTAATCGATTAGCCGTGTCCCGATTCACGGACAATTTGAGCCTCTGGAACTTGGAAGTATTGAAATCTCAACATTGTAATTAATAAAATTAATTTGAGGGGGTTATGACTTAATAATTTGGGAATGAGACATTGGTTGGCGGAACCATCTCAATAACTACCAACAATTTTGTAGTATTTGCAAACAAGTCCACTGTAGTAGGGAAAAATTGGCTTTTCGCAAAATGATGAAACTTAGAGCCCCACAGCCAAATTGCATATAGTATTAGTACTTTTATTATTATTCTCTCTTCATGACTTGCCAGCATATTCAAAATGCTGACCTACACGGCTGCAACGTCATATGTTGCAGAGGAGTATTCCGATCAGGATTGAGGCTACGATCCGCGCTTGGCGATTGCCCTTTGGAGTCGGATGGACTCGCTATTCTTCTACGCTTCCGCAGCTATATTTAGTTTATTTCTCATGAGTTGGCCTTTGGCCGAATTTATTCTATTGTAATAAAGACTCTATATGAGAAACGTGTAATAAATTCAGGTGTGATTGAACTTTGATTGTTTCATCAATGTACTGTGAGTGCCGGCATGATCTTGGGATGGTGCGAGACACGGAGACTTGACCGATTTTGGGTCGGTCGCTCTGAGAGATAGTATCGAGCACTGCTGACCGTGGGGCGTAACCCTTAGGACGGAAAGCCATAGGAAGAGACTATTTACTTTATCCTTATCATTCCGTAATTCTCCCTGTTCATTTCGACTTCTCTCCGATTTTCAACATTCTAGATGGCCGTCGAGTTCACTCCGGTTTGCTACGGAGTTTTGCCGGCCGGATGAGGCGATGCCCTTGGCGGGAAGCTGGTCGAGATGGTGAAGAAGCTGAAGATTGCTCGCCCTCGATCACGGGAAGCCTACCAATGCGCTTAAGCGGATACCCTTCTGAGATTGAAGTGCACATTCGGGGAGAACCCGGAGGGCATCTGAGCCAATTGACTTTGAGTTTACCGATTTCAAGCTGGATCCTCGGAAGGACATGGCGATATATCGTGCACTTGGACATCTCGAGAAGAGTATAGGGCGAGCTCGATCCATCGAGACCTCGCCATGGTTTCTCGCAGAGCAAGGAATGGAGATATCATCCATACCGTGAGGGCGACTCCATTCATCTTATGTCCAAGACTTGGAGTGTCTCCTCAGAAGCAGGAGATCCGGACTCGCCGTAACTTCGAAGGTACATAGGAGGTTGTTGTTCCATGAGCTGGGCGGAGGAGAAGGCACCGCAGACTTCCTTGACCATGAGGAAGAAATCGCGGACTTCATGGAGAGAGTCGACGACACGAAGATGAAGGTTGCCGCATTAGAGGAAAAGATGGACTTGAGAGGACCTTTTCCGAGTGGAGATGACGGACCTCTCATGAGCAATGACCAGGATTATGAAGGAGTTCCTTTGGAGGAAGCCGCAAGAGGAGGCGCCCGCAGAGGAGGACGACACGGAGGACATCCACGGAGGGCGCAAGGATTATTGATGAAGACTTTTAGTCGACCACCATGTTATTTTACTTTTCCATCGATCAGTTAGGCGTTATTTTTTCGATTAGTCGTGAGATATTTTGTAATCGAGATTGAACCATGTTTGAGTGGATTGAATAAATGATTGGTGTGATTATGTTTGTGCATTCATATGGGTAGTGATATTTCTCATTAGACCATTGTTCTATTCTAATTTTCTCATCCACTCCAAAACACGGATGCCTCAGGGCGTGACACGGTTTCGCGGAGCTCACCCGGCTGCTCCAGCAGCAGAATGCCCTCATGCGAGATACTCATCGAATCGAACAACAACAACAACAATCCACCGCCACCACCCCTGTTGACAACTTGACTCGATTCCTAAGGCTGAATCCGCGGTGTTCTCTAGCGACCGAGCCGATTGTGGCCGATGATTGGCTCCGCAAGGTTGGAAGAGAGTTAATCCTTTGTTGGATGCTGCGATGCGAGAAGGTGCGCTTTGCCGCACATCAACGATGGACCTGCAGCTTCTTGGTGGGAGAACTACACGCCACTTATCCCATCGGCACCATCCGTGGGATCAGTTCCGGCGAGCCTTCCGCACGCTCATGTTTCAGCTGGAGCCATGAGTGCGAAGAAGCGTGAGTTCCGCAACTTACGCCAGGAAACCGTCTTGTGGTGCGATGCGTGGATGAGTTCAGCAAGTTAGCTCGCTATGCCGGATGATGTGGCCACGGATGCATAAGCGGAGAAGTTTCTCGAGGACTCAATGGACGAGCTGGGTATGCAGCTTATGGTGGCTACCTTCACCAACTACCGGGAGCTGGTAGACAAGGCCACCATACTTGAAGGCAAGCAGCAGCAGATTGATAGCATAGCGGAAGTACAGCCGGGGAAGCACAACTCGGGAGCTCAGCGAAGCCCGTTATGCCCCATACTCGGGAGGGCATACCCATCACAACCATGGAGGACATAACCATGGAGGAAATGGGAACAACCGCAACCGGGACAACAAGTCGGGCAATGGCAATGGAAGCGGTAATGGGAACCAGCATCGTTACGCCCGACTCGAAGGATCTGAGTCACATCACTGTTTCAAGTGCGGAAAACAGGGCACTATGCCACCGACTGCCGGAGGCCAAGCGGAGGAATGGAAACAGCAATGGAAGCTCAGTGAAGAAGCCCAACCCTTTCCCTCGTGCTCGGGTGAATCACATTGGCGTGGAGGGCGTCTATGATCAGCCGGAACAATTGTGGTTGGTAAGTTTTATTGAATTCACGTTCGGTATTGGTACTCTTTGATTACGGTGCAACGCATTCATTCATATCAAGGGTAGTTGTGGAAAAATGCGGGTTGCCCACTAAAACCCTTAGAAGCCCCCTTCGCGTCGATTCGCGGAGGAGAAATGATGGCGAGCTTAGGCTGTCATGCAACCCTCAACATCGGGAATCATAAATTTCCGCAGACCTCATAGTGTTGGAAACCCGGACCTTGGATGTCATCCTAGGCATGGATTGGTTGCCAAGTTTAAAGGAAACATAGATTGTGCCCGCAAGTCGATTCGCTCACCACCGGGCGAAGAGGATCAAGTATGTATCGGACATAGCGGATGAAGAATCGGTGAATTCCCTCACGGGAGTTGTTCGGGAGGAAGTGCCGATGGTGCAAGATTTTCCCGATGTGTTTAGGAGGAATTACGAGAATGCCACCGGACGGAGACATTGAGTTTCGATTGAGTTATTGCCGGCACAGCCCCAATATCCAAGAGACCCTATCGGATGCCTCGAGCGATTTGAAAGAGATCAAGAACCAGATTAATGAGCTATTGGAGAAGGGATATATTCGCCAAGCTCATCACCTTGAGAGCCCAGTTCTTTTGGTAGAGAAGAAGGATGGAACCTTGAGAATGGTTGTGGATTATCGTTAGTTGAGCAGCGTGACCATCAAGAACAAGTACCCTCTGCCGATGATTAATGATCTATTTGATCAGCTAGTTGGAGCCAAGGTATTCTCCAAGATCGATCTTGATCGGTATCATCGATTGAAGATCCGTGAAAAGGATATACCCAAAACATCATTCACTACGGTATGGTTTATATGAGTATACCGTCATGTCATTTGGATTGACTAATGCTCCTGCATACTTCATGAATTTGATGAACAAGGTATTTATGGAATATCTGGACAAGTTTGTCGTGGTGTTCATCGATGATATCTGATTTTCTCCAAGAAGCGAGGAAGAGCATAAGGAACATTTGCGTCTAGTTCGGAGAAACTTGAGAACATCGTTGTATGCCAAGTTCAGCAAATGTGAATTTTGGCTGAAGGAAGTCGGATTCCTCGGACATGTTATTTCAGGAGAAGGAATATCAGTTGACCCGCCAAGGTTGAATCGATCACCGATTGGCGATCGCCCACCTCGATCAAGGAGATCCGCAGTTTTCACGGACTCGCGAGGATATTATCGGAGGTTCATTGAGAACTTCTCGAAGATTGCCAAGCCCATGGTGAGCTGTTGAAGAAGGAAGCCAAGTACATTTGGACCGAGGATTGTGAAGCCAGTTTTCAGGAATTGAAAAAGCGTTTGGTCACAGCCCGATCTTGATTTTGCGGACATACACAAGGATTACGGTATATTGTGGCGCTTCTCGTCGGGGACTCGGAGGAGTACTCATGCAGGAAGGAAAAGTTGTAGCTTATACCTCCGGACAGCTCGACCTCACGAGATGAATTATGCCACACATGATTTGGAGTTAGCGGCCGTAGTGCACGCACTCAAGACACTGGAGACATTTCCTTATCGGAAACCGTTGTGATGTCTACACAGATCACAAGAGCTTGAAGTATATTTTCACGCAGAAGAGTTGAACCTCGAGCGGAGGAGATGGCTAGAGTTAATCAAGGACTATGACATGAGATTGCATTATCACCCGGGAAAGCTAATGTTGTAGCAGATGCTTTGAGCCGTAAGAGTTATGTGAATACTCTTATAGCGGAGGATTACCCAGGAGTTAGTCGATGACCTCGAGATCTCCGGCGGAGATAGTTCGAGAGGATATGTTGCAACTCTGGAAGTTCAGTCCACTTTGGCGAAAGGATTCGTGAAGCCGGAAGTCGGACAAGGAAATTGATGAGATAAAGAAAAAGATGAATGAAGGAAAAGCCAAAGGATTTCGTAAGGATGAACACGGAGCTATATGGTTCGAGGATCGTATTTATTTACCCAATGATCCTGAACTCAGGAAGCTAATTCTTCAGGAGGCTCATGATTAACCATACTCGATTCACCCGGTAACACCAAGATGTACTGGATTTGAAGGAAAGTTTACGGTGGGCGGTATGAAGAAGGATATTGCGAGTACATAGCGATATCGATGTTTGTCAATGAGTAAAGGCAGAACATCGAAGCCAGCAGGGTTACTTCAACCTTTGCGATTCCGATTGGAAATGGGAAAAGCTTGGAATGGATTTTATCACGGGATTACCCGGGACCCGTTCAGGTTATGATTCTATCTGGGTAGTGGTTGATCGTTTGACCAAGGTAGCTCATTTCATTCCGTGAAGACTACCTATACCAGTGCTAAGTTAGCCAAGATATACATGACCAGGATCGTATGTCGCATGGAGTTCGAGGAGTATCGTGTCGGATAGAGGAACACAATTTACCTCAAAGTTTTGGAATCGGTTGCATGAAACTTTGGAGTGCGAGGCTGGAGTTGAGACAGCCTTTCATCCATGAGCAGATGGGTGACCGAGAGAGTCAACCAGATTACGGAGGACATGTTGAGAGCTTGTGTGCTAGACTATGGGTCTAGCTGGGATGATAATTTGCCATCGCAGAGTTCTCATACAACAACAGTTATCAATCGATCGAAGATGGCCCCTTCGAAGCTCTATACGGAAGGAGGTGCGAGAACACCATTCTTTGTGGGATGGTGTTGGAGATCGATAAACTTTTGGTTCGATCTTATCGGAGATTCAAGAGAAAGTCAAGCTGATTGGGATAGACTCAAGATAGCACAATCGAGCGGAAGAGTTATGCCGACGATGCGCAAGGAAGTAACTTACGAGCGGGAGACCGAGCATATCTTCGTGTGTCCCCACCGTGGAATCAAGAGGTTTGGTGTCAAAGGAAAGTTAGCACCCGATTAATTGGCCCTACAAAATCCTCGAGCGTCGTGGAGAAGTTGCTTACAAGTTGGAATTGCGGAAGGATTGTCCGGAGTTCATGATGTCTTCCATGTTTCTCGGTGAAGAAGTGTCATGCCGACATGGCTGATATTCCGTTGAGAGACACGGTGCCCCTAGAGGCCATACAGCTCGACGGTGATCGACTTATAAGGAGAAACCCGTCCGAATTCTCGAGACTGCGAACGAGTCACCGCAGCAAGATCATCAAGTTTTGCAAGGTCTTTGTGGAGTCATCACTCGAAGAGGAAGCCACACGGGGGCGAGAAGAAGACCTCCTTGAGACCACCGCACCTATTTGCTAGCCAACCCGAATCTCGCGAGATTCATCTTAAAATGGTAGGTTTGTAACATCCCAAATTTCCTATTTGGAATGTTTTACAATTATAGCTAAGCATCTATGCATGTTGTTTGAATTTGAGTGGCATTTGAAGTTTGAAGTTTTGGATTTGTTGGAATTGAATTCAAATTTTGGCAAGTGGAAATCATTTCAAAAACTATGCTGATAAATACTTGAGAAAAAGTATGAGAGGAGTAAACATGACACTCGAAAAAATATCGGAGGAAAAACATTGCCAAAAGTTTTGAATTCAAATTTGAGTTTTATTTGAATTTTGAAAAAATGAATTTTTATAAAGTTTGGATTTTGCCTGGAAAATGTTCAAATGATAGGAATATTCCCTGATCATTTTGATATATATATGTCTTATATAAATATTTATATTTCTCTATGTTTTATTTTTCAAAAAAAAATATAAAAAGAAAAGACCAGCGCCCCAGCCGAACCAGTGGCCCAGCCCGGCACACTGGCGCCCACCGCCCAGCCCGACCAGTGACACCGAGCCGCCCAGTAGCGAGCCGACCGCACCCCTCGCGCCGAAACCCTTCGGTTCGGTCGACCGACCGAACCCCCGCTCCCTCACTCGCCGGCAGGTGGGCCCCACCTCCTCTTCCCTCGCCCGCCACCCGCCCGTGCCGCCGCTCGCCGGATCCCGCCGGATCCGGGATTCGCCATGGATCTCTCCCCGATTGCCCCTCGTCCAAGGCGAGGCCCCGCTATAAATACCCTCCCTCACCCCATTACCCCCTCGCCCCTCACGGACTCTCTCTCCCTCCTTGCCTTTTCATTGGAGTAGCCGAACGCCGCCGCCGCCATTTGCCGCCCCGAGCTCGCCCCGGTCACCCCCGAGCCCCGTTGACTCCACCAACCGGACCCCCTCGTCGCGCCGCACCGCGGAGCTCCCGCCGTCGCCCCGACCACGGAGACGCCGGAACACTCGCCGCCCGAGCCGCCGCCGCCGTCGATCTTCGGTGAGTCACCGGAGTTTACCCCCGCCGTCCGATCTCGTTTCAACGGTCTAGATTAGATCCCCCCCCCCGAAGGGGTATGTACTTAAAATAGACCGGTTTTACCCCGGTTAGTCCGGTTTATTGTATTTTTGTTAGGGTTTTATTTGAGCCGGCCCGATTCGTTTAAAACCTAGGCCCGTTTAGTTAAGTTACGCCCAGGGCGTTAGTTAGGCCCATTAGGCCATTTTGATTTTATTTTCGTTTTCTGTTTTAACAGAATAGTTTCAGATTTGAAAAATTCATATCTTTTAATCTACTTAATATTTTTTAGTGATTCTTTTTTTTGTTGGTTTGCAAATTTCTTATAGTTTCTGTAGAAAATATAATTAGCTATGTTAAAATTATTTAGAATTGCTTTATTTTAGATTTAGACAGAATAGTAAATCTGCTATAAAATGAGTTAGGAAAATTATTTTTAGTGATTCTTTTGTCACAACTTTGTTTTGACATTGCCTAACCGTAGGAATTTATTTGGGAATTTTAGGATTAATAAAAAATAGTTTTAATCAGGATCATGTTATTCTTAATTAATTAACTAGCTACTGTTTTCCTATTATTTTAATTAGCAAATAAATTTATTTTTCACATGTGATAGATTATTCTAGGTTAGTTTCTATCACTTTAGAGCATGAACTTTTATTTATAATAAATAAAACTTTTATTTTATTTTTCTTACTAAAATTTGCTTTAGGCCTAATAGGAGTTTTATAATAGCTTTTAAATTGATTCTTTTTGCTCCTAGTTGCTTAATGCATTCTTTTCTGATAAGTTAACATAAATCCATGCTTAGGTTATGTTGAGAAAAATTTGGTTATGTAAAACTATTTTTTAGTTGTTGCTTGATGTAGGAAAACTTTGAGTTGGATTTCTTCGAGTTTTCCTTTGGGTTTTGATTCGTTTGTTTTGGTGTGTTATGTTACTATGCTATTGTGTTAAGTGATCATATGCTATATGCTTATTGTGATTATTGTTTGTCTCGGTAGAATTTTCGGAGTGCGAAGCTTGCTACCACGAGTCCTTAGCTTACGAAGATCGTCAGCAAGGCAAGTCATTGATCATGTTTTCTTTACAATACCTATGTTTTTGTTGCATTAGAACAATACCTCCCCACCATGCATGCAGTAGGTGAAATTTTGAAGTTATGTTCTTGAGTAGTATCATGTGGTAGGATGAACCAATTCCCCTTGTTACCATGACCCGGGACGAAGTAGTTTATTTTGCTATGCTCGTCGACGGGATTGGTTGAGAGAATTCATAAGGGAGATATGAGAGACAAAGATGATGACAACCCCATGAACTTCAAGCTCAAGATGGACTTGAATTCACTCTTTGGGTGGAGGGCGGTTGTGGGCACCTGGAGAACCCGGTGGTTGGCGGGATGCATGGAGAAGTGCCATGACATCTTGCGGAAAGCTTCACCCAGCCACGAAGAGGCGGATGGATGCCCCATTGACGGAAGCTTACTGTGCAGCCGCAAGCCATTATGGGCTCTGGCTTGGTCAACCCTAGTTGTGACTCTGGCTGGGCGGTACTACGAGATGTAGAAGAGCGGTAGGATTGGATGGGTACGGCGGTGGCGGAAGAACTCTTGGAAGACCTGTTTTCGTTCGTCCGTCTTCAAACACCATGAAGTCACGAAGACTTAAAAGGAGGAGCGATTCTTGCGGGTAAAGTCATAAACCTCTGCAGAAAAAAGATCTAATCGATTAGCCGTGTCCCGATTCACGGACAATTTGAGCCTCTGGAACTTGGAAGTATTCGAAATCTCAACATTGTAATTAATAAAATTAATTTGAGGGGTTATGACTTAATAATTTGGGAATGAGACATTGGTTGGCGGAACCATCTCAATAACTACCAACAATTTTGTAGTATTTGCAAACAAGTCCACTGTAGTAGGGAAAAATTGGCTTTTCGCAAAATGATGAAACTTAGAGCCCCACAGCCAAATTGCATATAGTATTAGTACTTTTATTATTATTCTCTCTTCATGACTTGCCAACATATTCAAAATCTTGACCTACGGCTGCAACGTCTTATGTTGCGAGAGGTATTCGATCAGGATTGAGGCTACGATCCGCGCTTGGCGATTGCCCTTTGGAGTCGGATGGACTCGCTATTCTTCTACGCTTCCGCAGCTATATTTAGTTTATTTCTCATGAGTTGGCCTTTGGCCGAATTTATTCTATTGTAATAAAGACTCTATATGAGAAACGTGTAATAAATTCAGGTGTGATTGAACTTTGATTGTTTCATCAATGTACTGTGAGTGCCAGCATGATCTTGGGATGGTACAGACACAGAGACTTGACCGATTTTGGGTCAGGTCGCTACAAAGATTCATGGTTCTATTTTGATGCCATCCTCTCATAATTGTTTTCGATTGTGGGAATTCTTTTCACCCATTCGGAGCATTTCACGAGTCTTTTCAGTTTGATTCTTCAGAGCCCATCATCTCGGAATTATTCATTCAAGCTTTCAGCTCTCGTTCTCCAAATCATACCGGTGCATCATTCAAGTATTATCTAATCAGCTCGGGATCTCTGCGTTCACTTGTATCTAAATCCTGTCAAGTATCTTTATTCTTTTTCTAATTCTTCCCGGTGTTTCTTTATCTTTTCTTCGTTCATTTTCAATTCTTACGGTGGTTCGTTCAAGATTCCTTTTTCTATGTCCTCATATTAATGCATTTGTTGTTTCAATCCTACCGGTGGTTCGTTGAAGACCTTCCCAAGTTTGCGCCATAACTATCTTAATCCTTTCTACGAGAATAAGTAGTGTGCCAAATCCGTTGCTTATCATCAATTAAATTGGTGAAGGATACGCATAACGTAATTCTTATTATTGTTTCATCCAAGTGATCTAGTTTCTTCTTTCCATCATTGTCATCATGTCACATTTCTCGGTTCGAGATGCTCCATCTTTTCTTTTCCGGAGTTCCAAGTTCTCTCGGTTATATAATCGCGAAGCTCCATCTAAATCATTGCAAGGTTTCACCTTGTGTCTTCAACTTCTCTTTCTTTTTATCATCCTTTTATTACCGGAGTTCTTCATGGAGGCTCTACATGGTGGTTCGTCAAGGATTCTTTTCATTCTTCAATTGTTCTTCAAGATTTCTCTCGAAGTTATGATCCATCAAGCCATACTTCAAAATAAACATGATGCTCAACACATGTTTTGTTTTGAGGAGCTCAAGTATTCTTCTTCTTGCATTCCTAAGTGCAATTCTTTCTACCTTATCTCTTGAGATGGTGTTATGTCACTCTTGGCAATTTCTCCTCGTGTTTCATGATTCACAGGTTGTCAGGAATGAGATATTTAAATCCATCATTTTCTCTTTGTTCAAGAAATCTTTTCAACCAATCTATCTCTCCATTGGAGTCATCTTGTGTCATGTTTCACCTAAAGCCTTCCCTATGGAATGTTGCTATTATGGTGTTTATCAATGATCCAAGTCATCTCTCTATCATCTTGGTGGAAGAAGTTTTTCATCTTTTTAGTGCTCTCAATCAAATCAATGGTTTCCATTAGTGGCCGGTTGTCACCTCATAGTCTTGAGATGTTTCCATAAGCCCACTACAAGCTTATTCGTTTCGTTGTTGGTTTTCCAACAATTCCGTTCTAACCTTCTTGGAAGGGTGCTTTCCAAGATAATTTGTGGCAGAAGTTGGCATTTTCTTCTCCATTCTATTATTCCAATGATCTATCTCCTATTTTTTTCTTCCGGAGGCATGGTGATGTTGCTCTCTTCACTCATCATCTCGAATTGTGAGGACCGTGTTCTTTTCATGCTTATCCATTTAACCGGAGTGTTGTGTCATCTCTTCAAGTTCTTTGCATCTTATCAAGTCTTGCATCTCTTTTCAACCGGAGTGCTGTCCGAATTTGTTCTTCCTTATTCCTTGTTTATCTCGTTTCAACCAGAGTGGTTCCGATTCCTTCTTGTCCATTGTGCTCGTCATTCATAGCTTTGCAACCTCCAACGTTAACATGGTGTTCCTTGTTTCTCTTTTCAACTGGAATGCTCTCAATTTCGTTCAACTCTATTGTGTTATTCTTTCAAGTTTTAAACCTCTCGAGGTTCATTGGTTTCACTCGTTTGTCGAAGAAGCAACTTAGTTTTACCACCTCTCTTCCTCTTCCATTTCTCTCCGGTGCCATCCTAGATCTCGGGACGAGATCCTCTCGTAGTGGTGGAGTGTTGTAACGCCCTGGATACAATTTTCCATATTCGTAACTCCAACTCTTGCCTTTTCCGGAGATGTGATATGTTATTTTCTCCGTGATTGTTTTTTTTTGTCTTTTGTTTTGCATTTTGTTCATGTCGTGCATCTCATCTGATAGCATCATGCGCAATTGCATCTGCATGTTTTCATAAAGCTTGCACCCGTTCGTAGTTGTCGTGTCCCCCCTTGCTTTCGTTGACCGTTCCGAGACCAACATTGTTCTTCGTTTGCCCTCTTGCCTAAGCGGAGTCTCTCATGCGATTGCATCGACCCTACTTGTGTCCGAAACTGCCGCGAACCCGAATCGCTCAGTCATCACCGTTGCATTCAGATCATCTCCTAACATCTATAAAACATCTCTGTTTTCTTAATTGGACTCCCTACCTATTATTTTCTCGACTGTCCGATTACGATCGGAGGGACGAGGTAGACCCTAACCTATCCCACCGCTATATATTTTAGGACCACACCCTAAAATCTAGGAGATGTCCCATCCATTCCATAGCTGCGCCGCCATTCCACCGGGTCTCTCCTTCCACCTCGGGATCTTCCCTGATCCATCTCGCAGACACCCACAGGCCAGCCGTCTCCCCTCGATCCCCATCCCACCAGTCTCCTCTTGATCCAAAACCCACCAACATGCGCCTCCTTTCTTCCTCGTTTTCCCCAGCCGGCCAATCCCCGAGCTCCTCTGCTTGAGCACCAGCGCCTGGATCCCCGCCTCCTCGCGCCCGACCGTCCAGGAAGCAGCAGCGCCGCTCGACATCGTCACCAGGCCGTGGTTGCGCATCTCCTCCCGTTCCTCGGAGCCCCGAGCCTCCCCGTGCTCCTTCACCTCGCCTCGTCATCCCGTGACCGGCCTCGCTGCTGGCGACCACGGCAAGGACCGGCCTCGTCCCGCTCCTCTCCTCCCCTGTCTCTCCCTTCCTCCCCGTGCTTCCCTCTGTTCCTCACATCTCTCTCTCTCTCTCTCTGCGTTTCAGCAGCATCCCCGCGCCATGGAGCTCCAAGTCCGCCGGCCCGCCTCTGCTTCGATCCGGCAGGGAACGGGACCCCGGCGACATCCCGTGACCGGATCCAGCCTCCCAGACGCCCTGCTTCCCCTGCTTCGAGCGCATTGACCACGCCCTCCCCGTCGTGCACCTGGCCTGCCTCCGCGCCAAGTCCCCTCGCCCGTGCGTTGACCTCCAGCCCGCTTGATCCCCGGAAAGTCTCTTTTACCGCCAACGGGAGCTACCGGCAACGCACACCCAATGGGGTTCTGCCACATGGTGTGTACTCGGATACAGTTGCATGTATTTGATACCTTTCCCTGGCTTTAAGTGTTGGTATTTCTCTCTTGTGGGTTTCACCATTGGCAGATAAACGTAGCATGTATTGTCCTATCCTTCTGTCTTTTCTGACATGGGTACAGGTTATGACACATTCACTCTCTCCTCTCCCACCAACAAACCCATCATTTTATTAACCCCATGACAATTTTAATCATTCATATCTTTTAACTTATAGTTTTGTTTATGAAATAATTTATATATTTGAATTAATTGTGCCAAGACCTTTAGAACAAGAGCAATCTTGGATATATTACAAACACTTTTAATTTTCAATGTTTCAATTAACATATTTCACTCAATATATTTTGTGTGGAACTGCATATTTTAATGTTTGATACTGATATTTGTGATCAGTGAAATACGTTTCTGTTTTGCCGGAAATACACAGTGAAACTAGTTTTAGATATATGTTTTTGTAATGAGTGAAATCCGCTTTTGAAACGAGGGAAATATAGGAGTATTTCAGTTGAGTGCGTGTAATGTGTTTTCTTTGATTACTGAAATGTATATTTATTAAGTGAGTATAATACATTTTCTATAAATGTCTGAAATGATTGAAATCTATTTTCAGTGTTTGAAATTGATATTTGTGATGAGTGAAATCGTTTCATTATATTTCATAAATTCACAGTGAAATTAGTTTTGCAAAATGAGTGTAATGTCTTTGCTGAAATGAATGTTTTTTTCTAACTGGTAGTTTTAGAAATAAGTGAAACCGGTTTCCTGAAGTAAAGGTTTTTTCCTAAATTGAGAACCAATATTTGAAATGAGTGAAATCTGTTTTCCATACATATGGCATATTTTTTGGCGTGAAATACGTGTAACTTGTTATTTTAATTTTTGAAACTAATTATTTCAAACTTGTGAAGCTGATTATTTCAAATATTTTTAAATGTCCAAAATCTGTTTTATGAAATGGGTGAAATTGTTTTTAATTGATAGTTTATAGAATTGAGTGAAATTGTTTTTTATAATTGAAATCAGTTTTTTTGCAAAGGGTGGAATCTAGTTCAAAATGAGTGAAAGCTGTCTTTTTCACCAAGTGAAATCAATTTCGAAATGAAATATGAAATTATAAAATTTAAACTATTCAGAATATATCAGAGATCGGTCTTATTTTAAAGATCTTATCACCATGAATTCAAATATATAAAAAATTGAAAACAAATTTTGATTCAAAAGATTTGCTATGGAAATTTATATGTGCTTTTCAGTGGAGGGAGAGGTAACGTAGTGAGCATGCCCATGCATCCATGTTCTGACAAAACTGGAGTGCATGCAGAGGGGACCACACATCATTTTGTATTCCTTTGTGTATTCTAGTGCAAAAATGATTAGCTAGTTTATACTCTAAAACCAGCACCAATCTCAACGTTGCCCACATGCGGTGTATCTTTCACCGGTACCTACCGGTTCTGGTAAAAAAACTTAGTTGGCTTGATCCCTGCTTCACGAGACGCGTCGGCCTTGATCTGTTTCTTGGCTTCGTCAGCGCCAAGACCCAGCTCGCCCTCCATCTCCCCGCGCCAAGCCAGCCACACCGACCGGGCCTCAGCCCATGGTGAGAAAACCCCCCAGCCCCCCCGTGTTTCCTTGTTGGGCTTCCTATTCAGATTCGGCCCAGTGTGTTTTTTTCCCGTGCTGCGATTTTAGGATTATTCCAGTGTATTACAGTTTTACAGAAAAGACCCTCATGTTCATGCATTAATAATTTACAAACCGTGCATCGGATTAAAATGATTTATATATGAAAAATGCTTAGTTTTTCATCTAGTTTCATAATCTGCTGTTTTCATCCATGTTTAAAATGTTTAAAATGATGTTTGTTTAAATTTGCGTAAATGCCATGCTAAAATGATTTATTTCATAACTAAATAACCGTAGCTCGGTTTTATATAAACTTTATATGTAAATGGGGTGAAAAAATGCATAGATTAACATGTTGCACTTTATTTTGCTGTTTAACAACAATAGAATATGCTTTAGGACAGAACAGTACCAAATTCAAAATATGCACATGAGGATTTTCCGGAATTGTTGTTTCTTATTCCCGGCCTCATTTAAACTTGCCTAAATAGTTAGTTCACTTATGCTTCACCCCTTTCCATGTTTAATAACATTTAACATTGTTTGGTAGCTTAAACGTGATCAAACTAAATAATTGCATGTGGTGTTTCGTCAATATGCAACTCGTTGCATATTGAGCTCCACTTAACTTGTAGTATTGTTTATTGCACTTTGCCATGCCATGCCTCATTAAACCGGACATGCATCATACTTGATTGTGCATTATGCCATGTTTATGCTTGTGCATTTACCATGTTGTTTGTTTCTTTCCGGTGTTGTTTCTTAGTTCTGGTAACGTTGCGATTGTGAGGATCCGTTCGACTACTCCCGTTCGTCTTCTTCATGGACTCGTTCTTCTTCCTAGCGGGATTTCAGGCAAGATGACCGTCACCTTGGATCTCATTACTATCATTGCTATGCTAGTTGCTTCGTTCTATCGATTTGCTGTGTTACCTACCACTTGCTTATCAAGCCTCCTAAATTGCCATGAACCTCTAACCTTTGTCACCCTTCCTAGCAAACCGTTGTTTGGCTATATTCTTTGCTTTGCTCAGCCCCTCTTATAGCGTTGCTAGTTGCGGTGAAGATGAAGATTGCTCCATGTTGGATTATGTTTATGTTGGGATATCACAATATCTCTTATATTATTAATGCATCTATATACTTGGTAAAGGGTGGAAGGCTCGGCCTTATGCACAGTGTTTTGTTCCACTCTTGCCGCCCTAGTTTCCGTCATATCGGTATTATGTTCATGGATTTTGCGTCCCTAACGCGGTTGGGTGATTTATGGGACCCCCTTGACGATTCGCTTTGAATAAGACTCTTCCAGCAAGGCGAACCTTGGTTTTACCATTTGCCTCACCACCACCTATTTTTCCCTTGGGAGTCGCTCTCTCGAGGTCATCTTTATTTTAGCCCCCAGGGCCAATGCTTGTCTAAGTGTTGGTCAAACTAGAACCACTTGCGGTGCCGCCCCTAGGCAACTTGGGGTATCTTGGTTGCCGTCGTAGTGTTCATCCGGTGTTGCCACGAGCGAGATATGTGCAGCTCCTATCGGGATTATCGGCACATCGGGCGGTCTTGCTGGTCTTGTTTTACCATTGTCGAAATGTCTTGTAAACCGGGATTCCGAGACTGATCGGGCCTTCCCGGGAGAAGGTATATCCTTCGTTGATCGCGAGAGCTTATCATGGGCTAAGTTGGGACACCCCTGCAGGGTATGAACTTTCGAAAGCCATGCCCACGGTTATGTGGCAGATGGGAATTTGTTAATGTCCGGTTGTAGATAACTTGACACCAGAACGCATCAACCGTGTGTGTAGCCGTGATGGTCTCTTTTCGGTGGAGTCCGGGAAGTGAACACGGTTTTGGGTTATGTTTGACGTAAGTAGGAGTTCAGGATCACCTCTTGATCATTACTAGCTTCACGACCGTTGCTTTGTTTCTCTTCCCGCTCTCTTTTGCGTAAGTTAGCCACCATACATGCTTAGTCGCTGCTGCAACCTCACCACTTTACCCCTTCCTTACCCATTAAGCTTTGCTAGTCTTGATACCCATTGCGATGGGACTGCTGAGTCCTCGTGGCTCACAGATTACTACAACACCAGTTGTAGGTACAGGTTTCTTGATGATCATGGCCGAGAGTGATGTTTACTTGTTTTGGAGTTCTTCTTACGCTTCTTCTTGATCGGGGATAGGTTCGGTCGGCAGCACTGGGCTAGCAGGGTGGATATTGTTTGAGTTTCTATTTATGTTTCATCCGTAGTCGGATGTTGATCTCTTGTATGATGTTGATGTATTCTTGGGGCGTTTGTGCCTTATGTATGTATCCCCACTATTATGTAATGTTGATGTAATGATATCCACCTTGCAAAAGCGTCTTCAAGATGCGCTTCTATCCATGGTGGGACCTTTGTGTTCCTTTAGGATAGGGTCGCATCTTGGGCGTGACATTTATAATTTTTTTGGACTAACATATTTACCTAGAGCCCAGTGCCAGTTTATGTTCATATTGAACAACAGTCTTCTAGCCTCCTAGGTTAACTTGTTTTTGACTTTTACATGAAAGAAATATCAAACGGAGTCCAAATGGAATAAAACTTTATGGTGATTTTTCTTGGACTGGAAGAAACTCACGAGACTGGAGAGGAGGCTGGAAGACCCAGGAGGCGACCACAAGTCATGGAGGCGCGCCCCCTGGCTTGTGGGCCCCTCGTGGACCGTCTTGACCTAATCTCAACACTATAAATCCTCAAATATCCCCCCTATACGGAGGCACACCAAAAATATTTTTCCGCCACCCCTTTGAGTGCAGCGTTGGTGCTATACAAGCGGTTTTAACCCCTTTCATGATGGCATTTGGGCTGTCGCCAAGTTAGTGTGGGCGATAGGGGGGTCCTTCCCACACGACCCACAAACCGTCGGGGATAGGCCCTCCTAGCACACAGGCTGGGGCAAAATGAGCTCGTGTGCGATCAGGCGAGGCATCGAAACCCAATCATTTCCGTTCATATTTACATCACAAACGGTGAATCCCAGAAAAACATTTTTTTCCGTATGTATATGACACACAGTCAATCCAAGGAATATGTTTCCATTCTTATGTACATCCCACACAGTCAATTCAGGGAAAACATTTCCGTTCGTATGTACATCCCACACAGTTTTATGTATGGGCTCGTGTGCTAAAGGTGTAACTATCACACACGATCTGCCTTGGTTAACCTTTTGCTTTTATCAACTACATCACACACGATTTGATGAACAAAACTGTGTGGCATTGGGCTATCCATCACAAGTGCTTTTACTGCTGGAATCGTTTGCAAAGTTCCATGACCCATTTAACAGGTTTATTAGTTTAGAATTAATAATTCCAGTATTATGCAAATTCACATTTCATATTGAACAACTGTTTTCCAATTTCATATCGGTACATAAATATATTTTAACATCACTGTCGATAGCTACACGAAAACAACACATTACAACATATAACTAGTTCAACTTCATAAGAACAATATTAGAACAATATATACATTTCCCTAATCGAGATCATCCGAGCACGTCTTATCCACCTCTCGCTTTCGATTCGGTAAGAACCTGTTTTACTTTGTCCAAGCTGGGAAAGTGCCTCCTCCTTCGCCAACACCATCTTAGCAAAGTCTGATTTTAAAAATATGAGCTCATTCTCCACCTTCCTCTTTTTATCCCGCATCTTCAAATATTGTTCAGCATTGACAACACTTTCTCTAAGCCTACCTCTGTTCCCTTCCTCATACCTGCTCCAGAGCTTTGCTAGGCACATCTTCAAACACTACTAGGGAAAACCTTATACACAGAAGCTTAACAGTAGCGATTGTCCAAAACATGCGCTACTGCTAGGTACCAGTAGCGCGTTGTGTAAAAGCCCGCTACTCCTATATAAGTAGCAGTAGCTTGTCTCAGGTAAAAAGCGCTACTACTATAACTGCCACACCGTTGCCGGCAGGCTAGGTATAGTAGTAGCGCTGGTGTACAGTCAATGCTACTGCTATTAGTCTTAGCAGTAACGCTCTTCCTGGGACCGCGCTACTGCTATGGGTGACTTATCCCCAAATTTTCCTCCCCCGCACCCCGACCATCTTCTTCCTCCCCTCACTCCCTGCTGCCTCACTCCCTATTGCCTCACTCCTCCACCGCCACCACATTGTCGTCGCCACCGCATTGCCGCCGCCGTCCTCCATCCTCCTTCCTTGGTATGCCCTCCTCCCTCCTCTCCCTCCTCCTCCCACCGTGCCCACCTCCCTCCTCCTCTGGCCGCCCCTCCTCCTCCTCCGCCCCCCTCCTCTCTCCTCCTCCTCCTCTCCCCTCCCTCCTCCTCCGGCCGCCTCCTCCTCCCACCGCCCTCCTCCCCCTCCTCCTCTCTCCTCCCTCCTTCTCCTTCCTCCCTCCTCCCCTTCCTCCTCTCTCCTCCCTTCTCCGATCCTCCTCCCTCCCCCACCCCCTGCTCCCTCCTCCCTCCCTCATCTCTCCTCACTTTGTTCTTGCATAGAGTAGATTTTTTAGTAAATTAGTAAAAATTCAAACTAGCTAGGTTAACTAGGTTGGCTAGCTAGGTTAACTAGTTTAATTAGGTTAATTATCTAGGTTAACTAGGTTAACTAACTAGGTTATTTATAGTAAGTGCTTAATAGAACTAGTTTATTTATAACAAGTGCTTAATAGAACTAGTTTATTTATAGAAGTGCTTAATAGAATTAGTTTACTTATAGTAATTGCTTAATAGAATTAGTTTATTTATAATAAGTGGTTAATGTATTTTGTTTATGCATAAATCAAGTTTGCCCTGTCTCATCCCTATAGTCGTCCCCATAAATGGGCCCTTAAGACCTCTAGGTGAGAATAGCCAAATGATAATGTGTTGTAAATGTTGATGATGAAGCTGCTAATGCTATATAGTTGGCATGTAATTGATGTCGATGATGATGCATTCTGAATATAGAGGATGTCTTGGTGTTCTTGTTTGCAATGTGCCTCCGAGTGGCCTATTTTTTGCCATAATGTTGATTCAGTTTTGTCTAGGCAAATTTGGTATTTGGATATGTCATGTCTTTCGCAAAGGTCATGCCAAAAAATTTCATGAATTTTAGCATGACTTGTGCTAAAATGTAGGGCATATCGATTGCTTGTGATTTGCCAGAACGGGAATTCAATGATATTTTGGCAAAACATAGGGCATTTTTTCTATGTCATTGCTCGATATATGGAATGTGTTGACTTTAGGTATGTTTCGGCTCCTTGCGTGTCTTTCAGTGAGGGAGAGTGTCCACCATATATATATTTGAGAGAGGAAGAATGCCGACTGTTGTCGTAGGGGTCGCTTCTCCTTGTTCTCTTTGTGCTAGACCTTTGTTACGCACTAGGGGAAGAAGGAGTAGCGACCATCATTGACAGTCGAAATGGTGAGGAGTGTCCACAATATATGAGAGAAGAAGAATGCCGACTGTTGTCGTGGGGGTCGCTGAGGGAGTCCAGGATTAGGGGGTCCTCGGGTGTCCGGGCTGTGTGATATGGGCCGGACTGATGGTCCGTGAAGATATAATGCAGAAGACCTTCCCCTAGGACTCTCTTATGCGTGGATGGAAAGATTAGTGTTCGGATATGTAATTTCCTTCCTCTGTGAACCGACTCTGTACAACCCTAGGCCCCTCCGGTGTGTATATAAACCGGAGGGTTTAGTCCGTAGAGGCTATCAGAATTCATATAGGCTAGACATCTAGGGTTTAGCCATCATGATCTCGAGGTAGATCGACTCTTGTAACCCCTATACTCATCAAATATAATCAAGCGGGGCGTGGGTTTTACCTCCATTAAGAGGCCCAAACCAGGTAAACATCGTGTTCCTGTGTCCCTTGTTACCTTCGATCCTCGGAGGCGATTGGGACCCCTACCGAGATCGGCGGTTTGACACCAACATAGGTGCTTTCATTGAGAGTTCCCTTTGTGTTGTCGGCGAGAAGGTTCAATGGCTCGTTCGATCATCAACAACGATGTTGTTTTCGAGGAAACTTTTCTCCCTAGTTACTTTTCGTGTTTGGTGGCTTCGCTCTGTGTGCCAATTCAATTAGCCACCTTGAATAGATTGATAGCTACGCCCCTGGTCATCAGATCAGGTTCGGAAATTTGAATTACGTCGCTGATATCCGAGGAGACTTAATCTTTGAAGGTTTCACGGCCCCGACCACTCCTCATCCACAAGAAGGAAACCTGTCGGATCCACTATCTGGCCCCGTTCGAGAGTTAACAATCACCCCTGCCCTGGCCTTAGATCCAGAGCAGACCACCTCATCTGATGATGGGAGTTTGAAACCCACCGGATTCTCTCCTACTATGGATCTCCCTGCCGAAGACCCGAGGCAGCTATATTATCGGCAAGCACGGAATCAAGTAGGACTCTCATGCGCCCTCGATGCGGCTATATCTCCCGTGTCGAAGCACGACTTAGAGGCATAACGCATTGAAAGCAATGTCGCAAGTGAGGTAATCTTCACACAACCCATGTAATACATAAGGAAAGAGATACATAGTTGGCTTACAATCGCCACTTCATGCAATCTGAGGAGTAAAGCATTACATCATACAGATACAATCAAGGTCCGACTACGGAACCAAAATAAAGAAGACTACCCCAAATGCTACACGGATCCCCGACCGTCCCAAGTGGGCTCCACTCTTGATCAAGCTGAAGCGAAACAACACAATGAACAAGATCTTCATCGAGCTCCTCCTTGAGCTCGGATGCGTCACCTGCAAACTGGTTTTGGAAGTATTTGTGAGTCACGGGGACTCAGCAATATCACACCCGTGAGATCAAGACTATTTAAGCTTAAAGGTAGGACAGGGTAGTGGCGTGGAGCTGCGACAGCGACTAACATATCTGGTGTCTCACATACGCAAATGAGAGCGAGAAGAGAAGGCAAAATCAAGGTCGAACAACTATGATCAAGAAGTGATCACGAAACTACTTCGTCAAGCATAACTCCAACACCGTGTTCACTTCCGGACTCCGCCGAGAAGAGACCATCACAGTTACACGCGATTGATGTATTTTAATTAAGATCAACCGGGTTTTCTACAACCGGACATTAACAAATTCCCATCTGCCCATAACGCGGGCACGGCTTTGAAAGATTATACCTGCGGGGTGTCCCAACAGCCCATTATAAGCTCTCGCGATCAGCGAAGGATATTCCTTCTCCCGGGAAGACCGATCGGTCTCGGAATCCGCCTACAAGACATTTCGACAATAATAAAACAAGACCAGCAAGACCGCCCGATCTACCGACAATCCCGATAGGAGCTGCACATATCTCGTTCTCGGGGCAACAACGGATGAGCACACCGTACAACTAAAACCAGCCCTCAAGTTTCCCCGAGGTGGCGCTGCAAAGGACTCTAGTTTGGACCAACACTTAGACAAGCATTATCCCGGGGGCTAAAATAAAGATGACCCTTGGGATCTTGCGACTCCCAAGGGAAAAAGGTAATAGGTGAGGCAAATGGTAAAACCAATGTTGGGCCTTCTTTGGAAGAGTTTTATTCAAAGCGAAGCTGTCAAGGGGTCCATAAATCACCCAACCGTGTTAGGGACGCAAAATCCGGGAACATAACACCGATATGGCGGAAACTAGAGGCGGCAAGAGTGGAACAAAACACCAGGCATAAGGCGAGCCTTCCACCCTTTAATAAGTATATAGATGCATTAATAATATAAGAGATATTGTGATATCCCAACATATCCATGTTCAACATGGAACAAACTTCAACTTCACGCAACTAGCAGCGCTATAAGAGGGCTGAGCAAAGCGGTAACATAGCCAAACAACGGTTTGCTAGGAAAGGATGGTTAGGGGTTTGGCATGGCAATATGGGAGGCATGATAAGCAAGTGGTAGGTATCGTAGCATAGGCATAGCAAAAAGCGAGCAACTAGCAAGCAAAGATAGAAGTGATTTGAGGTATGGTCATCTTGCACGAGATCCATAAGGAAGAAGAACGAGTCCATGAAGAAGGCAAAGCGGCGTGAGCGAGCGAATCCTCACAAGCGTGGCGTTATCGAAACTAACCCGAAGAGGCAACACGGAAAGAAACAAACAACATAGTAAACAACCATCACATAAACATGGCATGATGCACAACAAAGTATGATGCATGTCCGGTTTAATGAAGCATGGCATGGCAAAGTGCACAAGCAATCCTACAAATTAAGTGGAGCTCAAAATGCAACGAGTTGAAACACCACATGATTTATTTAGTTTGATCTTTTTTATGTACCCAACAATATTAAATGTTGATTAACATGGCAAGAGGTGAAGCATAAGATAAACTATCTATTTAGGCAAGTTTAAATGAGGCCGGAACAACAAACAACAATTCCGGAAAATCCTCATGAGCATATTATGAATTTGGTACTATTCTATCCTAAAGTATATTTTAATGTTGTTAAACAGGAAAATAAAATGCATCAAGTTATTCTATGCATTTTTTTACCCCGTTTACATATAAAGTTATTTAAAACCGAGCTACGGTTTAATAGTTATGAAATAAATCATTTTAACATTTCATTTATGCAAAAATAATGCAAACAACAACTTAAACATTTTAAACATGCATGAAAGTTGCATATTATGAAAGTGGATAAAATTCTGAGCATTTTACATATATAACATGTTTTATTTGGATGCATGGACATTTAGTTATGAGCATTTTAAAATGATGGCATTTACTGTAAATGTGCATGCACTGGAAATTTAGGAAAAAAACAGAACAGGAAAAAAAATCTAAACGGGCTGAATCTGGAGCTCCACGGGCTACAAAGGCCAGCGGTAGATAGATATAGAGCGCTCTGTGCGCAAGGCAACAGCAGCAGCAGAATCGGGCCAAGCCGAAGCGGCTGGCTGTGTTGTGTGCAACATAAAGGTAAATAAGAAGCAAAAATAGGGATGCAGGACTCGAACCGGGATCTCACAGATGGATGCATTCACGAGTGACCAGTGGGCTCGATGGAAAGTTGATAAACAAAGCTGTATAAGCGACATGAGTCATACCACAGGTGCAAGTCTGGTGGCCCTGAAAGCTGAAACAGCTAACCGTGGCTGCTCGATCGATGTGGGGTCAGCCGCGAACAGCAGCGAGGCATTCGCGTTGAGGTCGAAGGGGCGCAGCCATGGCGGCTCTCGGCGGCTTGACCTGCGGCAACATAGAGACATGGCGAGATGAGAGAAGAACATAGAGGAAAAGCGGTGGTGCGAGGCAAGCTGCCTGCCTCACCTTGTCATGACGGCGCTTGCTGCTTGGGCGGCGGTGGAGGCGAGCATGCTGCGAGCAGGCAAGATGGAAGCGTGGATCCGGTGGCGAGCTTGATCTGAAGAGGGCGACCATAGTGTCCTGCTCGAAGGCAGGGAAGCGAGAGAGGCGAGCTTGAGAAAAGCAGAGGACCGAGAGGCAAGAGAGGAGGGTCGGTCGGAGATGGTGACCGGACACAGAGTCAAGCGTGAAGCATCTGCAAAGCGGGCAGCGTGACCATCTGCTCAGCGTGGTCCGTGGGTGCTCGGGCCTTGGGGCCAGCGATGCCATGTCGCGGGTTCTGTAAGAGACAGAGGGGAGCTGAGAGACCGAGAGAGAAAAATGACAGGAGGAGGAGAATGAAGGGAGGGAGAGGGTCGAGGTTGGCCCCAGTCGGCCAGGGAAGGCAGGCGTGAGTCCGGTGGCTGAGTCTTGGCGTGGCAGCAGAACTCTGAAGGGCAGCGAGGTTGTTGCAGGCGGAGGAGGCTGAGGCCGGTGCCTCCACGGGCTCTGTGAGCACGAGCCATCGGGTACTCTCCGCTCGGGATCGAGCAAGGAGGAGGTTCAGGCGTTGGGGGCTGTCGTCTTCTTTGGATTGAGGTGAGGTTGGGCATGGAGGAGCTCCTCTCCTCCGGATCGAGCAGTGAGGCGCTGGTTGGGCCATTGGGGAAAGCGATGGAGGTAGGTGGTTGGATGGATCGGGAGGGATCCGATGTGGAAGGACAAGGGGGGTGGCGGCGCGATGGAATCACGAAGGATGGGACAGGATCCTAGATAGCATGCGGGTGTTTGACTAGGGGCTAATCTGGATCCTTCAATCGAAATCGGCGGTTGTGAATAAATGGCTTAGGGAGTCAACAAAGAACCGGAGATGTTTTATAGATGTTGGGAATGATCCGGACCCATCGGTCACGATTGTCGGGCGGGTTGAGGACAACTTTGAGCGCTACGAGAGGTTTGTGGAAGGCCATGGAGATAAGGGGTTTGATGGGCTCGAGAGAGAGAGAAGAAGCGGTCTGATTGATCGAGAGGAGGTCAATAGGGACAAGAAGAAGCGCCAAGCTGCGAGCAGATGCAAGTTTTTAAAACATGGCGACAACGAGTGCCGATGCAATCACGAATGATGCGATGATGAAATGCAACAAACAAATAAAAACACAGTGACACGCAAAACATGGAAGACATCTGGAGGCGTCGGTCTCGAGGCGTCACAACACTCCACCACTACAAGAGGATCTCGTCCGAGATCTAAGGATGACACCGGAGAGAAACGGAAGAGAAAGAAAAGAGGTAAAACTAAGTTGCTTCTTCAACAAACGAGTGAAACCATGAACCTTGAGATGTTGAGCAAATTGAAAGAAAGAAAACAACGAAGATGAGCAAAATTGAAAACACTCCGTTAGAAAAGAGGAACAAGGAAGCAGCGAGAACCAAGAGGTCTAGTGATAAGATAGATATTGAAAACACTCCGGTTAAAACTAGATAGAGAAGGAATAAGATTGATATAATTTGGGCAGCACTCCTCTTGAAAGGAGAAGGAAAACTTGATAAGATGAAAAGAGCTTGAAGAGATGACACAATACTCCGGTTGAGAAGGAGGTAAAACTTGACAAAATGGGGAGTACTTGAAAAGAGGGCACGACACTCCGATTACATGGATAAAACGAGAGAACACAGTCCTCACAATTCGAGATGATGAGTGAAGAGCAACATCACAATGCCTCCGGAAGAAAAGAAAGAATGGAATGAAAAACTAGATGGTTGGAAAGAAAAGAGCGGAGAAGATAATGGTAACTCTCGCAAATAAAATTGAAAGAAAAGCTACGAAGAAAAGGTTGAGCGGAGTTGTTGGATTATCAACAACGAAAGCTTAAGCTTGATGTGGACTTATGGAAGACATCCCAAAATTATGAGGTGACAACCTGCCACTCACGGAAGAGATTGGATTGATAAAAACAAGGAGGCGAAACTATTTCACGGGAGGATAAAAGAAGAACTTAGGTCATTTATGAGCACCCTAAATAGCAACAATCCTTAGGGAGAGCTTTAGGTGAAATATAACCCAAGATAATTCCGATGAAGAGATTGATGGGTTTAAATATCTCATTCTGACGACTTTTGAATCATGAAACATGAAGTGAAATTGTCAAGAATGACATAACACCACCTCAAAAGATAAGGTAGCAAGAATTGGCTTGAATGCAAGATGAAGAATACTTGAACTCCTCCAACAATAATCTTGAGTACACTTGAGAATGAATTAGATCGTTGATGAACCATCATGAAGGAACTCCATGAAGAACTCCGGTAATAAAAGGATGATAGAAAGAAAGAAGTTGAAACACAAGGTGAAGTCTTGCAATGATAAGATGAAGCTTTGAGACGATATAACCGAGAAACTTTGAAATCCGGAAAGAAAAGATGAAGCATCTCGAACCGAGAATGTGATATGATGAACAAACTCCGGAAAAAAGAGATGAACAGCTTAGTCTTGAGAAATTGATACCATTACGAACTCGGAAGAAGGAATTAATCACTTGGATGAAACAAGAATAAGAATTATGTTATCGTATCCTTCACCAATTTAAATTGATGACAAGCAGCGGTTTGGCATACCACTTATTCTTTTGCAAGGATTGAAGAGAGATATAGCGCCAACTTGAAGAAGTCTTGACGAATCACCGAGAAAAGAACTCTTGAATGAACCACCGTTAGAATTGAAAATGAATGAAGAAAAGAGAGCGAATCACTGGAGGAATTAGAAAGCAGCGTTCATACTTGAGGAATTTGATACAAATGAGCGAATAGATCACGAGCTGATTAGAGAATACTTGAATGATGCACCGGTATGATTTGGAGAGCGAGGCTGAAAGCTTGAATGAATAATTCTGAGATGATGTGCTCCGTGAATCAAGCTGAAAAGACTCTGAAATGCTCCGGATGGGTGAAAAGAATTCTCGCAATCAAAAACAATTATGAGAGGATGGCATGAAGCTAGCACCATGAATCTTCAATGGAACAGACAAGATTTAGAGGAAGCACTTCTTCGGTCTTCAAAAGCAGAGAATGATGATGAGGAACACGACCATGAATTGTTGAGACACTCCAGAATGAAGAATAGAAAGGTTGAATCAATGATGAAAGAATTTGAAAGATCTTGGAGAAATGCAAATGACTGATGATAATTCGCTCTCACGTCAAACTTCGAAAAGAATTTTAGAATAACTCCGGGAAAATAGAAGAGTCGGGTAGATCCTGGAAAAAGACCTGTGGGTTAGGGCCACTCAAAAGAAACACCGTTGAACGAATTCTCAGGAAGAGATAATGCACCGGTTGATTTAAATGGCTTGAATGAGATAACAATCTCGAAATAGGTTGAACTGATCTTGAAAGACAAGACGAGCCTTCGATATATCTTGACACTCCCGAACAAATGAATAGCGAAGTGAATTATTATGAGGTGCACGGTATGAGAAGGTATTGAAGCGAGGAAAAGATGTGATCACCATCGAAGATTGCATTGAACACACCGGGGAAGATATAAAAACAAAGAATTATAAACTTGAGGCTCGTTAGCATCTTCATGAGAAACACGGGTAAGAACATGAAGGAGAAGAATGGAGAGGCTTCACATCAATAAGATGGATACTTGATCAAGAAATCGAGTCCTTGAAGAAAAAGGGTGGGAGGGTGGGAAAACAAAGGCAACTTAGGTCGGATGAAGCGAACACCGTTGAGAAAAGCTTAAATTGATCTTGCAAATGTTGAAATGATCGGATCCACTTGAAGAGACACACGGTTGAAAAGGATTGACAAGACACTCTCGGTTATCATGAAGGATTGGTATTCACATCGAGTATGAGAACACCATTTAGGAAAAGGTATGGAATCAACACTTGACATTGAAGCAACTCGAATACCACAAAACAAAACAAAAACAAAGGATTGGCTTGCAGAATAAGCGGAAACAAGCATATGATAGATCCCATATCGTATCATGTATGCATTGGAAAGATATCCTACGAGATACTTGAATTCCACTTATAAACTCCCGAAACTTTCTGGTTATGCAATCAGGTGTTGGGGATCTGAGGACACAAAATATATCACCCAAACTAACAATACCTAGATCCATTGTATCCATCCTTCAACACATAACCAAGAAACCTTGAAATCGTGTACCTCGACCTTTGAAAAGCATCAATTATCGAGTCATGGCAATACTCCCAAGCTCGCCCGATCTTTGGGTTATCGGGTTATCTCACCAACAAGCTGTACAAAGAGATTTTCGATGTGGGCAAAGCTCGGTATTCAGGCTGCAGCGATAAAATTGTGGCGACAACACCTCGGAGCTCAACTCCGGAACACTGCCACAACCCCTAAATGTCGGGAGGCACCAAGAACAATGTTCTCGTCACAAAACCATCGGACGATTCCAAGATACCAGCGTGATCCTAAATTTTTTAGTGAAATTTGAGAAGAGAAGAGTCAAAACTTCTACATCGGGAGGCCTCACCGGTAGCGACGAAGGGGTGAGGAGTAAAAAATCCTAAACTCCGATATATATAATCCTAAGACTCAAAACATTTTGTTCTAGACTCAACAACGCCAGCGAACAATCAGCGGGGGCTCCTAAGTCGGGATGGCTCGATACCAACATAGCGCCCTCGATGCGGCTATATCTCCCACGTGTCGAAGCACGACTTAGAGGCATAACCGCATTTAAAGCAATGTCACAAGTGAGGTAATATTCACACAACCCATGTAATACATAAGGAAAGAGATACATAGTTGGCTTACAATCGCCATTCACGCAATCTGAGGAGTAAACCATTACATCATACGAGATACAATCAAGGTCCGACTCGTAACCAAAATAAAAGAAGACTACCCCAAATGCTACAGATCCCGATCGTCCCAAGCTGGGCTCCACTCTTGATCAAGCTGAAGCGAAACAACACAATGAACAAGATCTTCATCGAGCTCCTCCTTGAGCTCGGATCGTCACCTACAAACTGGTTTTGTAAGTATCACATGAGTCACGGGACTCAGCAATCTCACACCGAGATCAAGACTATTTAAGCTTAAAGGTAGGACAGGGTAGTGAGGTGGAGCTGCAACAGCGACTAATATATCTGGTGTCTCACATACGCAAATGAGGCGAGAAGAGAAGGCAAAAGCATGGTCGAACAACTATGATCAAGAAGTGATCCTGAAACTACTTCGTCAAGCATAACTCCAACACCGTGTTCACTTCCGGACTCGCCGAGAAGAGACCATCACGGTTACACACGAGTTGATGTATTTTAATTAAGATCAACCGGGTTTTCTACAACCGGACATTAACAAATTCCCATCTGCCCATAACCGCGGGCACGGCTTTCGAAAGATTATACCCTGCAGGGGTGTCCCAACTTAGCCCATTATAAGCTCTCGCGATCAACGAAGGATATTCCTTCTCCTCGGGAAGACCCGATCAGTCTCGGAATCCCGGCTACAAGACATTTCGACAATAATAAAACAAGACCAACAAGACCGCCCGATCTACCGACAATCCCGATAGGAGCTGCACATATCTCGTTCTCGAGGCAACACGGATGAGCACACCGTACAACTAAAACCAGCCCTCAAGTTTCCCGAGGTGGCGCTGCAAAGGACTCTAGTTTGGACCAACACTTAGACAAGCATTGGCCGGGGGCTAAAATAAAGATGACCCTTGGGATCGCGACTCCCAAGGGAAAAAGGTAATAGGTGAGGCAAATGGTAAAACCAATGTTGGGCCTTCTTTGGAAGAGTTTTATTCAAAGCGAACTGCCAAGGGGTCCCATAAATCACCCAACCGCGTTAGGGGCGCAAAATCAAGAACATAACACCGATATGGCGGAAACTAGGCGGCAAGAGTGGAACAAAACACCAGGCATAAGGCCGAGCCTTCCACCCTTTACCAAGTATATAGATGCATTAATAATATAAGAGATATTGTGATATCCCAACATGTCCATGTTCAACATGGAACAAACTTCAACTTCACCTTCACCTGCAACTAACAGCGCTATAAGAGGGCTGAGCAAAGCGGTAACATAGCCAAACAACGGTTTGCTAGGAAAGGATGGTTAGGGGTTTGGCATGGCAATATGGGAGGCATGATAAGCAAGTGGTAGGTATCGTAGCATAGGCATAGCAAAGAAGCGATCAACTAGCAAGCAAAGATAGAAGTGATTTTGAGGTATGGTCATCTTGCACGAGATTCATAAGGAAGAAGAAGCGAGTCCATGAAGAAGGCAAGCGGACGTGAGCGAGCGAATCCTCACAAGCGTGGCGTTATCGGAACTAACCCAAAGAGGCAACACGGAAAGAAACAAACAACATAGTAAACAACCATCACATAAACATGGCATGATGCACAACAAAGTATGATGCATGTCCGGTTTAATGAAGCATGGCATGGCAAAGTTCACAAGCAATCCTACAAATTAAGTGGAGCTCAAAATGCAACGAGTTGAAACACCACATGATTTATTTAGTTTGATCTTGTTTATGTACCCAACAATATTAAATGTTGATTAACATGGCAAGAGGTGAAGCATAAGATAAACTATCTATTTAGGCAAGTTTAAATGAGGCCGGAACAACAAACAACAATTCCGAAAAATCCTCATGAGCATATTATGAATTTGGTACTGTTCTGTCCTAAAGTATATTTTAATGTTGTTAAACAGGAAAATAAAGTGCATCAAGTTGTTCTATGCATTTTCTACCCGTTTACATATAAAGTTATTTAAAACCGAGCTACGGTTTAATAGTTATGAAATAAATCATTTTAACATGTCATTTATGCAAAAATAATGCAAACAACAATTTAGACATTTTAAACATGCATGAAAGTTGCATATTATGAAAGTGGATAAAATTTGAGCATTTTACATACATAACATGTTTTATTTGGATGCATGGAAATTTAGTTATATAGCGCCCCGATGCGGCTATATCTCCCGCGATGTCGAGGCACGACTTAGAAACATAACCGCATTGAAAGCAATGTCATAAGTGAGGTAATCTTCACACAAACCATGTAATAATCAAGGGAAAGATACATAGTTGGCTTACAATCGCCACGTCACACAGTACATAATTAAACATACATCATTGAGTACACTCAAGGTCCGACTACGGAACCAAAATAAAAGAAGATACCCCAAATGCTAACACAGATCCCGAATCGTCCCAAGCTGGGCACCACTCTGATCATCTGGAAGCGACACATAGTAACGACCACGTTCCTCGTCGAACTCCCACTTGAGCTCGGTGGAATCACTGCCTTTGGCCTCATCGGAACACGCAACTGTTTTGGAAGTATCACGTGAGTCACGGGGACTCAGCAATCTCACACCAGCGAGATCAAGACTATTTAAGCTTTAGGAAGGACATAGTAGTAAAGTGGAGCTGCAGCAGCGACTAGCATATATGGTGGCTACATACGCAAAAGAGGCGAGAAGAGAAACAAAGCACGGTCGTGAGACTAGTAGTGATCAAGAAGTGATCTGAACTACTTACGTCGGACATAACTCCAACACGTGTTCACTTCCCGGACTCCGCCGAGAAGAGACCATCACGGTAACACACTTGGTTGATGTGTATTTTATTTGAGGTCAACTTTGGGTTTCTACAACGGACATTAACAAATTCCCATCGCCTCATAACGCAGGCACGGCTTTGAAAGATATTACCTGCGGGGTGTCCCAACAGCCCATTATAAGCTCTCACGGTCAGCGAAGGATTATTCCTTCTACGGGAAGACCGATCAATCTCGGAATCCCGGACTACAAGACATTTCGACAGCAATAAAACAAGACCAGCAAAGCCACCCGATTGTGCCGACAAATCCCGATAGGAGCTGCACATATCTCGTTCTCGAGGCACATCCGGATGAACACTACGTCTGACAACCGAAGATGCCCCAAGTTGCCTCGAGGTGGCACCGCAAGTGGCTCTAGTTTGGACCAACACTCGGAGGAGCATTGGCGGGGGTTTAAAATAAGATGACCCTCGGGCTCATGAAAACCCGGGGAAAAGGCTTAGGTGGCAAATGGTAAAACCAATGTTGGGCCTTCTTTGGACGAGTCTTATTCAAAGCGAACTGTCAAGGGGTCCCATAAATTACCCAACCGTGTAAGGAGCATAAAATCAAGGAACATAACACCGGTATGGCGGAAACTAGGGTGGCAAGAGTGGAACAAAACACCGGGCATAAGGCCGAGCCTTCCACCCTTTACCAAGTATATAGATGTATTAAACATAGCAGATATATTTATATATTGTGATATCCCCAACAAGTAAACATGTTCCAAGAGGAACAACATCTCCATGTTCAACAAGGAACAAACTTCAGCTTCACTGCAACTAACAGCGCTATAAGAGGGCTGAGCAAAGCGGTAACATAGCCAATCAGCGGTTTGCTAGGAAAAGGATGGTTAGGGCTGACATGGCAATATGGGTGGCATGATATAGCAAGTGGTAGGCATCGCAGCATAGGCATAGCAAAAAAGCGAGCAACTAGCATATCAAATATAGAAGTGATTTCGAGGGTATGATCATCTTGCTGCAATGTTCTCGAGTTGTCGAAAGCTTGATCCTCAGCGTTCTCAACAGGCTCCTCGTTCACGTACTCGTCTCCGGCTCTACCCAAAGCAACAACAAAACAAGGAACCACAATAAATCACGGTGCAATGCACAATCAACATGATGCAAAACATGACATGATATGCAAGAAGTGATATGCAAAGCGTATGTGCGCTCCGGAAGGTAAATGGAAAACCAGGCATCATCTTGGCTAACCAAGCATGCCATCGGAAAGATGAGATGATTTCGTTAGAAATCGATATAGAGATCACCGGAAACGGATGCACGGATTGGATATGGTGGGCAAAACAAGAAGGGTGAGGAAACCAACATAACAGCATGATGAACAAAGCCATGCACGTGCACAAAACTACCCCATAACATGAAGCAATGAAATATGCACATGGAAGACAACACATAAGCATGATGCAAAAATACATGATCACAAACTTGCCCAAATGCTGAAACTAATGCCACCACTGAGTTGGTGGGATTTTTCTACCCCAAAAACATATATAATATGTTAGGGTTGCAGTAGAAAAATCATCCCAAAAACATTAAGTTAAAACCTGCCTGAAAAGGAAGTTGACAGAATTGGCAATTCCCAGATTTGGAAATGTCAGATTTGGACTTGCCTAAAACAGAAAAGGAAGCAATGCTGGAAAAGGAAGCGTGGGGTAAAAGAAAAAAAATATGCCTAGAGGAGGTCTTTGAGAGGCGACAGGATGGCCCCATGTCATAGAGCAGTGAAATGGCTTAAAAAAGGGAAGAAAACAGCCCGTGGGGATTCGAACCAGGTCTCCCGGTGGGAACCTGCCCCTGCTACCCTTGGGCTGGTCTTGGCTTGACTGACAGAGGAAGGACTCGGCCCTCTACTACTCTGCTGCAGAGGAGAAGCAGGAGGAAAGCGAAAAAACAGAAATAAAAAGGGGAGTGGCGCGCTGGGGTTCGAACCAGTCGCCGGGTGTGAGCGGGGTCAACCAGCTCGGCTAGGGGTAGGGATTCGATAGGAACCAGGGCGCTGCCCACTTGACCAACTACTGGCGCTGATCTAAACAGAGGCAACAACCGGCAACGCCCGGCGAGGCAGCGGCGGTACTGAGAGCTCTGCGCCCTCGGACACGACAGACGCGCGCGAGGAACTCCACGGACTCGAGAAGGGCAAACCAGGCGGGGCTAGCGGCATACCTGCAGCGCCAAAACAAACTGAACCCAACTACTACGAGCACGCCGAGCATGGCGGCGCGACAAAGACAGGCGGAGCCTACTCTCGGAGAACTAGCGGCGACAAGAAGGAGCAGGGAGGAAGTGGGGTATACCTCCTTACCCTAGGACAAGGAATCAGCGGCGGAGGCAGGTGGCGGCGGCGAGATCGAGCTCTGAATAATCGCGGAACCTGACCGAGAAGAAGACCAAGCGAGGCGTCGGCGAACTTGGCGCTCCGGGCCTCCGTGGTCGGCGTCGTGGGCGTAGTCGACACGAGGAAGGCGACGGACAAAGTGCGGCTAGTTGGGGTGGCGGAGAAAGCACGCCGGCGACAGGCGCGCTCTCAGATCGCTTCGGGACCCGGCGGGCGGCGATCTTGGTGGTTTCCTTACTGGCGGCGGCGAGAGAGGAGAGGGAACCCTAGGGCTCGATTTGTGCGGAGGGATAAGAAGGGGCTAGGCGGCGGGCGAGCTCACGCTCCCGTGCTCGGGTCCCCATGGCGTGGCGAGAGGAAAGGAAAGGTGGGTGCGATGCACAATGGCCAGCCGCTGCCGGCCGGGGCAGCAGCGTCCCGTGGGCCGGGATCCAGCGGGGTAGAAGCGGCGATGGGTCTTGTGAAGCAGGAGGAGAGGGAAGCGGGCTGGCGCGCGCTGCTCCACAGGCTCTGAGGGCTCTTTGGGGAGGCTGGGCGGCTCGGAGTGGCTGAGCCCAGTGGAGAGGGACTGCTGGGCTGCCCTGCTGCTGCTGCCTCCTTTTCTCTTTTCCTTTTAAAATAAAAAGGAAGAAAAGAAAGTCAGAAAGAAAAGAAAAGAGTTTGAGTGAAAGGAAAATATCCCCACACTCTGGAATTCTCCACTATTTAAATAAATTGTAATGGGCATTTTTAGAGGTAGAAAAATAATGCAAGTTTGGAAATATTTCAAACTTGTGCCATTTTTGAACCTAACCATAACAACTTCAAATGAGGAGATTTTGGCAGGGAGTTTTAGTGCAAAGAGCATGATTAGCAGGAGAAGATGAACATTAATTGAGAAAGGAAATATATGGCATTTGAAAAGGAAAGAAGTAGAGGAAGGAGGGATGGCAATGCAAGATGAGAATGAAACATGCAACCACATGACATGCAAGGAAAACCACAACCACATGACATGCAAGGGAACACCACAATCACATGATAAGAAGGAAAGCAATATGACAAGAGGCACAAATGCAATATGGTAAAAGAACAAAACAAAGAAAAGAAAACCCACATAACCAAACAACATGAATCCAAGCATGACAAAACCCACAAGACTTGGATGAGGTCAAATTGATATATTGCCCAAAAGGGAAGTTTACATCCGGTGTTACAACCTCCACCACTACAAGAGGATCTCGTCCGAGATCTAGGACTGAAAGAACTCGGATATTGAGCGGAGGTGATCCTCGCGCTCCAGGTAGCTTCTCGATTGAATGGTGTGACCACTTCACTTTCAGGAATTTGATTGACTTGTTGCGAGTCTTGCGCTCGGTTTCTTCAAGAATAGCAGCAGGGTGCTCATGATAAGAGATCTTCTTGAAGGTCAATCTCTTGAAGTTGATAGTGCGTTCGGGGCCTTGAAGCACTTGCGAAGCTGTGACACGTGAAACACATCGTGCGTTTGCAAAGTTGGAAGGAAGCTCAAGTTGATAGGCGAGATCGCCTCTTTTCCCAATGATCTTGAAAGGACCCACGTATCTGGGGCAAGCTTCCTTTGATGCAGGCGGCGAGTACCTTTCATTGAGAGAGGCGGAGGTAGACATGGTCTCCGATTTCAAAAGTCACATCACGGTGCTTATCATCATAATAGCTCTTAAGCGCGATTGCGCGGCTTTGAGATTCTCACGAATGACCTTGCACATTTCTTACATACGTGATCAAGTCATTGCCAAGAAGTTGGCGTTCACTGTCTCGAGACCAATTGAGAGAGTCGGCACTTTACGCCATAGAAATTTGAATGGGGCCTTGCCGAACTTGCTTGGAAGCTGTTGTTGTAAGAGAACTTCGGCATAAGGAAGACAATCTTCCCACTTCATACGAAGGAAATGACACAAGCCACGAGCATATCTTCAAGGATTTGATTTACTCGCTCGACTTGGCCACTTGTTTGAGGATGGAAAGCTGTCTTTGAAGCGAATGTTGGTGCCCATGGCCTTACGAAAAGACTCCCGAACTTGGAGGTAAAGATGCTGCCAGTGCTGAAGAGATCACTTGAGGAATACCGTGCAAGGAGACAATCCACGGAGGTGTAAAGCTCGCCAAGCGAGCTGCGATGATGGATTCTTTGATAGGAAGAAAATGAGCCACTTTAGTAAGCTTGTCAATGACAACGAAGATAGCATCACTTCACGCTTGGACTTTGGAAAGCCAGTCCACGAAGTCCATTTCAATATGATCAAACTTCCATTCAGGAATAGCAAGAGGTTGAAGGAGACCAGCTGGTCTTTGGTGTTACCTTTCACTCTTCTGCGGACATCACATTCATTCACGAATTGAGCAATTTCTCGCTTCATTCGAGTCCACCAATATGACTGCTTGAGGTCATGGTACATCTTCGTACTTCGGGATGAATGGATAGAAGCGAATTGTGAGCCTCGTTCATAATGACTTTTCTCAGATCACCCTTAGGAACCACAATCCGGTCCTCAAAGAACAGGGTGTCTTTGTCATCAACGGAAGCACTTGTACTTGAAATGCCCTTATCGATACCACGTTTCACTTTCTTCACCATGGCATCCAAAGTTGAGCCTCACGAATCTGATCTTCCAAAGTAGGAGAGACTATGAGGTTGGCAAGAAAGCCTTGAGGAACAACTTGAAGATTCAGCTTGCGGAAAGATTCACAGAGATCCGGTGAAAGGGCTTGAGGATTAGGCATTGCGATAGCTTTCTGCTCAAAGCGTCTGCAATGACATTAGCTTTGCGGAGTATACTCAATACTTGGGTTGTACTCTTGAATCATTTCGACCCATCGAGTCTGCACTGAGGTTGAGGTTGGGCTGGGTGAAGATGTACTTGAGACTCTTGTGATCGGTGAAAATGTCCACTTTCCTTCCCACAAGAGATGTCTCCACGTAATCAATGCATGAACAACTGCCGCCAACTCAAGATCGTGAGTGGGGTAGTTCTTCTCGTTGGGCTTCAACTGGCGAGAGGTATAAGCCACAACTCTCTTCTCTTGCATTAACACAGCACCGAGACCTTGAAGGGAAGCATCACAGAAAACTTCATATGGCTTGGATTCATCGGGAGGAGTCGAGCAGGGAGCTGTGACGAGTTTCTCTTTGAGGGTTTTGAAAGCAACGTCACACTCGGGAGACCAGACATACTTCACATGCTTCTGGAGAAGGTTGGAAAGAGGCTTTGCAATCTTGGAGAAGTTCTCAACGAACCTTCGGCAATAGCTTGCAAGACCAAGAAAGCTGCGGAGCTGCTTGACATTCTGAGGAGGTTCCCAATTCACAATTGCGGACACCTTCTCGGGATCAACAGCGATGCCCTTGGCAGAGATGATATGACCAAGATAAAGCACTTCATCAAGCCAGAATTCACATTTGGAGAACTTAGCATAGAATTGATACTCTACGAGCTTGTCTAGCACCAATCATAAATGTTTGGCATGATCCTTCTTATTCTTGGAAGACCAAAATATCATCAAGATAGACCAAGGCAATTCATTGGTGTAAGGATTGAATATGAAGTTCATCATCCGAGAGAAAGTTGGAGGAGCATTGGCGAGGCGAAAGACATGACGGTATATTCATAAGAACCAAAGCATTACGAATCTGTCTTGGGAATATCTTGTTCACGAATCGAATCGATGATACCCCATCTGAAGGTCAAGCTTAGAGAACCTTGTAGCACCTTTGAGTTGCTCGAAAAGCTCATTGATGTTGGGAAGTGGATACTTGTTCTTGATTGTCTTCTTATTCAATGGGCGATGTCGACACAAAAGTCGGTCCGAGCCATCCTTCTTCGGACAAAAGAACACCACAACCCCAAGGAGATGAACTCGGTGCGATCAAACCAGGCGCTCTTGTTCATCAGCTGCTTCTTCAATTCCCTCAGCTCATCAGGTCCAAGCTTGTATGGGCGCTTGCAAGCGGGTTGATGCGGGCTCAAGATTGATACGAACTCAAGCTGGTCGATGAGGAGGCATACCGGAAGCTCTTACGGAAAGACATCTTGGTACTCACAAGCATTGGAATCGAGAGATGGCATTCAATTCGCCCTTCTCATTGAGAGAAAACAACCGAATGGTTTCATCACGAGAGGCATAGATGATCACATCATTAGAAGAATGAGTCAATTGAATTTCCTGGCAGCACAATCAAGTGAGCTTTGTCTTGATAAAGCCGATCCATTCGAGAATAAGATCAATATCCGAGTCACCCGAACCTTGGTTTAGAAAGAAATCATAATCGCCCATCTTGATAGAAACATCCGGGACACAAACATTAGATGTCATTTGCTTGCCGGGGACACAATCTTCAACGGAATAGGAATCTTTTCCGTCACAAATTCATGCTTGGCAACAAAAGGTCTCGAAATGAAAGCGATGCACGGTATCAAATAAGACTTTAGCAGAATATCATTAAGCGAGAGATTACCCATTAGCACATCTGAAGAATCCTCTGCTGAGCTGCATTCATCATATTGACCTTGGCATACTTGGGATTGTGCTTGACCTTTGCATTCTGGAAGATTTCACACGGGAGGAGGCGGAAGGCGCCTGCGGTTTGAAGCACTCGTTAGCATAGTGACCCTTCTGCGACACTTGTTGCAAGTGACCTCGAGAGGCAGACGGTGGTAAGGAGCACTTGACCTTGGAGCTTGAGAATTAGACTTGTTACGATAGCTTGGGTTGGGTGGGTGGGAAGATCCACGGCCACCTGAGTTCTTCTATTTGGTAAAGGTGGCGGAGCGGAGGAGGGCAGATAAAAACCTGCTTGGCTGCCACTTGAGAGGGCGAGGAGGCTGAGCTGCATCCTGATTCTCTTCTTAGAAGCCTCGCATTTGAGTCGGGTCATGATTACCTCTTGATTGTGGAGGTGGCGGTTGGCCTTGGCTGGCTATAAGTAAGAGCGACATGTGCCCTTCAGCCTATCCCTTCTTGTCTCTCCTTCTTCTCCATGGCCCGACAAGGAAGTTCTCGATCATGAGAGAAGGGAAGGGCCGTCGGGCGAGTCTTCCTCCTCCTCCCAAGCGTGGTCGTGGCCGCCCTACTTAAGCATCCGTGGCCTCCTGGCGGTCCCAGCAGATCGTGGTGGAGGCCATCAGCGTGGCGATGGCGGCTAGCCATGGTCGGGCGTGCCCGACTGCGCGTCCCGAGGCCGTGCCTCCACGCTCTTGGCGCTGCGGAGTTCATGGTGTGGGCGGAGGGCCGTCCGGCGTCGGCTCCAGCTCCCGTGCTTCCTCTGGGTGAGCTCCCAGTGGCGCCTGGGTGGCCTCGGCTCGAGGCGGATGGCTGCTGCTTGGCCGGGCCGTGTGCTTCT
>JAHIAM010007086.1:0-81758 GCA_021605205.1 Aegilops longissima
CAAAGATCGCGTCGTAAATGGGCCACCATTTGACTGCTATGTCGATGGGTCATTTGGCACAATCAGGGCCCAATCTCACTTTCGGTCTATTAAAGGCCCATTGAGGAGTCTGGATTAGGGGTGTCAGGATAGCAGAACTATCACCGTTGGCGGACTCACGGACTATGAAGATACAAGATTGAAGACTTCGTCCGTGTCGGATGGGACTTTCCTCGGCATGGAAGGCAAGCTTGGCGATACGGATATGTAGATCTCCTACCATTGTAACCGACTCACGTGTAACCCTAACCCTATCGGTGTCTATATAAATTGGAGGTTTTAGTCCGTGGGGCGAACAACAATCATACCATAGGCTAGCTTCTGGGGTTTAGCCTCTACGATCTCGTGGTAGATCTACTCTTGTACTACCCATATCGTCAATATTAGTCAAGTAGGGTAGGGTTTTACCTCCATCGAGAGGGCGAACACAGGTAAAACATCGTGTCCCTTGTCTCTGTTACCATCCGCCTAGGCCACGATTCGGGACCCCCTACCGAGATCCGCGGTTTTGACACCGACATTGGTGCTTTCATTGAGAGTTCCTGTGCCGTCATTGTCGGGAAGGATGCCTCATCCGTCTTTAAAAAGGCACCGTTGCTAAAGGAGCTTTGGCCATCGGCCAAACTCTCCGACTAAGCGGTTTTCTTATGACCGCTGTTGGACATGCGCCGATGATGACTTCTCGGATCGCCGAAAGCAATCTTCCGTTAACTCGGAACTTCCGAAGCGAGTTAGATCGATGGAGCTCTCTTCCTTGAATGAGCTCTTGGATCGCTATCGCTATACAGAAGTAGCTCTGAGACTCTGATCAGATTGGGCCTAAAACCGATCGAGAGGATCAACTCTCCCGGGTTACCCACCACGTTCTTGTGGTAGAGGAACAATATGTCGACTCTTCTCTACCTTGGACCAGCTATGTCGGTTCTGACCCCTCCATGGCCAGTTCCGCGGAGGAGGACACCTCAAGCCACGAACTTAAAGTCAGGCGGCGGGCTAGATTCATTGGACAACCTCCAGAACCCAAGCTTCCAAGTTGGAAACTTCTTGGCCCCTGAATCTTAGATGGACGGGGTTGAATTTAATTCCACCGCCCACCCAAACATAGCGATCTATCCCAAATCCGACAAGAGCCCGGTGAAAGCGTACATCATTCTTGGGCGATTCCTCACAGTTATGGACGGGGATAAAGGATTGCCTTGAGGAGGCGCAATTTCATTCTTACGCAATAATTGCACGGACAAGGGAATCCTAGCGCCATAAGTAAATCGTGAAATTACGCTGCTGACTTGGCGTCCATAATGCGAAAATCTTTGCGATGGAAGCGCTGGAAAGCGAAACAAAATTTGGGATAATCCGGCCCGAATCGACCTAGTCGAAATAAAGGTGCATTATCACGAGCACACAGGTTACATACCAAAAAGCAAAAACCCCCAAAGGGCATGGAACCTTCTTTGGAGGATGGCTCAATGCCAGCCCGACAATACCGATGCGGTATTAATGGTCTTCGGACTTTACGCATCAAATAATATCTGGAAACAAACACTCCATGACCTTGCGAAGTCTACGAGATAGCAACAATAAATCCATGGGTAACACAGCTATTACCTTTAACGTAATAGCGAACCTAAATTCCGAACACCCGAGCACCGGCCGCATTGGTCCTCAGTCCAATAGTGGGCGACTTTCGCCTTACCAAGGTACTCATGGGCCGCTGACAGGCAGTTAAACCTCATCTCTGAAACCCTTGAAAAATGGAAATAAATGGAGCCGCATTGAGCAAAGCAGCACAACCTTTAGAGAATAATCCCGATCGGGAAGCATGCTGTCTGGGAAAGATCACACTAGATGTGGTGTTGACATGCAGCCGGACAATTATAGGTCAAGAGGTCACATTCCAAGTGGCCCGTTCAGCGTGAGATACCACACTCTATTAGGCGAGAGGCATTCACAATTTTTCAAGCTATACCCCATTCTACGGTACATGAAGCTCAAAATGCTGGACCCAGCGATTATCACTCTCGCTAGTGACCCGGACATAGCGCTCCACGCCCGAAAATAAAACAACCGCACTTGCCCTTGAGGCACTATCAAAACCCTAGCGGTAGAGGAACTCACTGCGCTCGCTCCACGGTGAGCAGGGATGATGTGATACTCGATAAGAGATCCAAGTCCACCTCTTTTAAACGTGAGCGAAATAGTCAAATTCCAAGTCCATCCAACGGACCCTACAAAAGCGGCCTCCATCAGGCACAATTAAACCACGATGTGGGCCGCACTCTGAAATTCCTCTGCGAAAATTGGGACATTTTGCTGGCACCCTTCGGACATGCCGGGAATCCCCGCCGTGGTGGGAGCACAGCCTAAATATCCTAAAAGTTCAAGCCGGTCAAACAAGCTCTTGGCGTTTCTCCGAACCCAAGAGGCAGGCCATGGGAGAGGAGCTAGCTAAACTATCGGAGGCGGATTCATCGGAGATATTAAACATCCGGACTGGCTAGCAAACACAGTAATGGTACCAAGAAGGACAAATCTGGCGCCTATGTAGCCGATTTTAGGACCTTAACAAGGCTTGACCAAGGATCCCTTCCCCTCCCGCATCGATCAAATTATTGGCGCTACTGCGGGTTCACGATTCATTGTGTTTCCTCGGCGCATACTCGGCTACCACCAAATTAAGATGGCGAGCCAGACCAAGCCGCAGCGGCATTCATCCTCCATACGGCCCATGCAGCTTCAACACAATGCCTTTGGGCTCAAAAGCGCCGGCGCAGCGTATCGGCATGATTCCGACATGTCGGCAAACCAGATCGGCAAAAGCAGTGGAGGCATAAGTAGGCGATGTGGTCGTCAAATCAAACATGTCGAAACCCTAGTCGATGACTTGAGGCTCACATTCGATAATCTCGAACATATGACATCAAGCTCAACCCGGAAAAATGCGTTTTCGGCGTACCGCGAGGAAAGCTCTTAGGCTTCATTGTATCCGGTAGAGGAATTGAAACAAACCCAGCCAAGATCCGAGCTCTGTCACAATTGGATATCCCCAAAGACCTCAAACAAATACAAAATTGCACGGATGCGTGGCGGCTCTAAGCGCTTTATCTCCAACAGGAGAAAAGGCATTACCCTTTATCGCCTCCTCCGGCGCACGAACACCGGTGGACGGATCTGCCACGGCGGACTCAAAGAAATCAAGGCCATATTGGCAACAAATCAGGTCTGGCAGCGCCCAACATAAGCGAACCAATGCTATTATACATCAGCAACCCATCAAGTTGTAGCGCGGTGCTCGTTGTCGAGCGATAAGCGGACGGACACAAGTTCCCTCTCAAAAACCAGTTTACTACATGTCCCTTGTCCTAACTCCATGCAAGCCACGGTACCCGCATTATCAAAAGATAGCATCGCGGTGTTCGCAGCATCCGAGGCTGCGACACTACTTCCAAGAGTGTTCGATAATAGTAGCCTCAAGTACCTCTTAATGACATTATAAACAACGCTGGCATAGCGGGCGGATTGCTAAATGGGCCATTGAGCTCCTCCGTTCGACATAACCTACAAGCCACGGCGATCTATTAAATCGCAAGTTTTGGCTGACTTCATCGCCGAATGGTGAAGCGAACTCCCTAAAATGCTGGCGCATATTCAACTGGATCATGCGCTTGACGGCTCCAAAATGTTGGCGGCACAGGGAATTGGCGTCGTTACAGCGCGTCAACCGAAGATCTGATCAATCGTACTTCAAATAATGTACGGACTCCAACAATGCGGCCGAATCTGAGGCCCTTCTACGGTCTCCGGATGGCGGTCTCCATGGGCATTCAACGCCTAGAGGTGCGAGGATTGAACCTCGCGATATCCCAAATAAATGGGGACTTTGATGCCAAGGATCTGAAAATGGCAGCTTATCGCAATGTCGTCCTAAAATGTCAGCTCGGTTTGAGGGCTCGAATTTCACCATATAGCCGGGATAACAACCGAGGCAGCGAGCGTGTTGCGCGCGCGTCGGTGCAAAGCGATGCGTCCCCAACATCTTCCTAGAGGCTTTTCAAGCCATCCGTACTATGGGAAGGAGAGTCGGAAATAACAACCCGGACCCAACTGCTTGCCCCCACGAACATTCAGACATAGTTGGTGGTCCGCCAGCGAAATAACACCGTCATTACATAATAATGGCGGTCATTGCCCGTGGACAGAACCATTCCTAGCTTACCTAACTAGGCGAGGAACTTCCGAGGACCAAAAGCGAGGCCCGCTGCATAGTCGGCGGTCTAAAGCCTATAAGGTCCATGAGAGAGAGCTTTATAAGAAAAATACTGGCAGGAGTCCTTCAAGGTGTATCTCGACGAGGAAGGCGGAATCTCTGGCTGAAATTCATGCGGACTCGGTGGGCACCATGCCATGGCCGGGCCCTTGTAGGCAAGGCCTTCCGTACATGATTTTATTGGCCGACAGCCGGGCATTTGCTCGGGACTTAGTCCAACGATCGTCGGTTGCCGCTCCTTGCTAATCAAAGCCACATGCCACCCGCCCTCAAAACTATACCCATCACTGGCCCTTCACGGTGCAGGGGCTTGACATGGTTGGACCCCTTAAAGGAGGAACCCACAAGCAAAAATACCTATTGGTCATGGTGGATAAATTCACCAAATGGATAGAGGCCAAACCTGTAAAGACGGCCAAATCCGGACTGGTGATAGACTTCATATTAGGGATAGTACACCGTTATGGCGTCCCCCATAGCATCATCACTGATAACGGCACGAGCTTCACGGCCGACGAGGTTAAACTCTGGTGCAAAAACATGGGCATCAAGCTCGACTACGCTTGATCTATCACCCCCAAACTAACGGTCAAGTCAAGCAAGCAAGCGGTCTAATCATGGCGACATTAAACCCAGACTAGTGCGGTCCCACAAAGAATCTAACACGCCTTTGGGTAGAGAGCTCGACTTCCATACTACAGGGGCTGCGGACCCGCGAATCGCACTACGGATTCACACCTTTTTTATGGTGTATGGCGCGGCAGTTTGCCTGCGACATAATTCATAGCTCACCTCGGCGTGCGCATATACGAAGAAAGAAAGCCGAGCTAGATCGGCAGGACAGCTGGGCGCCTTGGAGGAGGGCGTGGCGGGGCAAAGCTCGTTCCGCATTCTATCAACAACGAGCTCGAAGATATCAAAGCAGGAAATGCAGGCCAAATCTTACAGCGTTGGCGAATTAGTTACGTGCTGCGGACAAGAAAAAGGACAAACTCAAGCCCAAATGGGAGGGTCCCTTCATCATCGACCAAGTCTGACGACGGCGGGCGTACCGTCTATGAAACACATCGGATAACCGACTCGAGCGAACCCATGGAGCGCAGCCCGTCTCCGAAGATTCTCGCCTAGCGCGGATTACGAGTTCGTCTCCTTCCTCGTCTATATTTTATACTTTAAGCTGTCTTTTATTTCTCTCCTTCTCCCTCCTTTTTCGAAGCCATTAAAGGCTCGTTTTTAGCATTGTTCGCACACACTTGATGGCGCTATCGCGCTCATTATACTGAGGGGCTTCTTTAACGAAGCTTATTTATCTGGCTTTATGCCCAACATGTCACACTTCCGCATGTACCTTTTATTCACCATTATATGCATCGATATGACTTAAGTTTTGGCCAAGCTGGGTTGCGGCAATCTGTGCTTACCTCGTTCGATTGTTCGGCTTGGTGGTAAAGGAGCACCTCTGCGATTATTACCGCTTGGTCAGCCAGACGTGTACCTCAGGCGGGTGAAGCGGCTAAGCGTTCTTAAGGGAATATTGATTGGTGAACTAAAAGCGGTTTTATTTTTATTTATCTGCCTCCGAGATGCTTTTACCTTTTCTCACGGTCCGGACATGCACTTTAGGGCATGCCTCCCGAGAAAGAACCCTAATGGAACTATTCTCCTGGAAGATGTTTCTTACTAACCATGTAATATAACATAACTAGTTGGGCACTTATGCGATAAAGCACTCATGACCCCCTTTGGTCTCCGCATGCGGTTTTTACATAACGCGAGGTATTCGGACACACTCGGACTATTGGGTCCCGAGGTTGAAGTGAAAAGGTCCGCTTCGACAAGCGATCTACAATCCGGCTAGAAGGCATTTTACATGTCATTTAAAATTACATAGTGAAATTGGTGATTGTATTCCTCTTCAATGCCATCTAATAGGCTGTCTAGTTCTGATCCTGTTGGAAATACTTTGCGACCAACTCTACTTGGCGTACACTAAACTCACGGGGATCTCCTTCCGTCGGGCCCCACAGTCCGACCTCGGCCATGTGGTTTGGGTCGCCGCCGTGTCAGCGTCTTCACCATGGCCCGAGCCTCCCTGGCGCCTTGACGATAGGCCAATATCTTCCATAGTCGGAGCGCCGCCGTGCTCCTGAAGCATCTCTGCAAGCTCTCCAAGGCCTTGAGGCGAGGAGATAGATGGCCACAAGGCACTGGCAGCGCCTTTCATCACTGCCGAACTCGTTCGTGCGGTTACAATAACTTCGGGAAGAAGGTCACCCGTAGAACCGGGCATTTCCTCTGCAGGGGCGACCCGTGAGCATACCTCGAGACATAACTCTGTTAGTTGGCTTCCTCGCCGAACTCTTTTCCAAAGTTCGCTCATGCACTTACTATAAATGCATGACGATGTCGCGATTCTCCTTCACGCAGTCGACAAGCTGAGCACGAACATCCTTTAGTTCCTCACCCAGCTGGGTGTTGGCATCTGGAGATTATTTTCTCTTGCCTCACCCTTGTAAGCACATTCTCATGACCTTCAACGGCGCAAGAGCTGTTGCTTGTGGGATCTAGTCGGCGCCATCACCAATATTATTGTCAGTTACACACGCCGCACTTCACAAACTACTTATCTTTTGAAGCATATATTACGAGAGGGTCTCTATGGCTCCCCATGGCGGCTAGTCTTGACCTCAAGTTGGGCCTTGCATTCTTCAAGCTCACAGGATAGTCGGGTATTCTTTTTGTAAGATCTGCATAACAAATGATCCTTAAATCAGTTATCTAACTATTTTTAGTCTCGAGACTCTTGGCATATATAACGTCAAATTTCCTCACCCGTATGTCCTTTACATCTTTGTAGTAGCTCTGGCTAGACCATCTTGAGTGGCACGAGTCGCATCTCGAATTGAAGGCATTCAATGCCTCTTGGGGCTGTCGTCCTGAAGAACTGTCGTGGCGCTTTGTGATTCATGGCGCTCTCCACCTCGGAGTTGGTGGCGGACAATCTGTCGGCATCCTCAGCCGGGCGTCGGCTTGCGCCTCGTGCTCGCCTCCGCTTACGGACCCGCTTTGGATCTGGCTGGCGGAGGCTCGATTGCAACCTCTCCGGACACGATCCGGCGCTCTTTTCTGAAAAGAGCACCAGCGTTAATCGCCTTCGAGAATCAATCACAGGAATATGGTGGCCTTACCATACCGCTCTGGTGGCGTTCGATCGGACCACACTTCTTTTTTGCTGCGAGGCCATCGCCCCTTGTTGGCTAACCGCCCATGAGCTCGGCCTCCTGCCTCGAAGGCACCCTCTGCGAAACACCATTGGTATCGGTGATAAAAAATAAGCACGGATGGGTCATTACGGTATTGGGACCTCGGTCTCGGTTACTGTGAAATTTGGAAGTATTCCGGGAATGTCGGCCGTAATGGCAACCAAGGCATTATCGATGCTCAATTGGTGAAATACCCCATCAATCAGCTCCACCAATATGTCAGGATCCTCTTGGGAGGCGGATCGAGAACCTTTCGGATCCTCGGGTTGTGGAAGCGGTCTATTTATGTCTTTTACGGCTGGCGCAGTTCCTGCGTTAAAATCACAAAATGAGATACCTAACCATGGGAATACGGATCGGGTGTGCAAAAAAGAAATGTCCGCTTACCTAGCTTTGAGGATTGTTCATAGAAAATCCGTTCAATGGATGAGCGGAGAAAATCTTCCTCTTCTCCCTTGTACATCGCGGACAAGATCTTCACGGATCGGCGACCGATCCGGCCCCTTCGGCCATGACGGGTGGCATCGTCCTCCCGTTGAAATCCCATGGGGTGGCCCCTATCTTTGGGCAGCTGCACCCCGCATAAAATATGTGGCCATGACACGATCATGGTCAGTCCGACATGGGCCAACAATCTTATTCGGCTCATCGGGTAAGGGCGTCCTATCGTCTTCCCTACAGGGGCTCGCGAGCGCCAACTCGAGGCGTTTCTTCAAAGGAGCATTGCTGAACTCGGGAGACCGATCGAGCAGGATCCGGCAGCGGGGCGTCTTCTATATAAAACCATTTGAAGGCAGTCTTAGGGCGCCTTCTTGAGAATTCGGATAGATATCCGTTCGGCGATCGCCACAGCTCGGCTCCGCCCACTTGATATATTGACCCCTCATGAGAGCGGGTACAAGCGAATAATCTCTTCAACAGCGCAAAATGAGCCTCGATGCCCAAGAACAGTTTGCAAGGGCCACGAAGCCCGCGATGTGCAAAATGGAGGCAGGCGTAAGGTGGTGCAAGCTGGAGGCCATAGAACTCCAAGAGCCCCGGAGAAAGCGGATGAATTGGAAATCCGAGTCCTCTTACTAGATAAGAGATAAAGCATACCGCTCTCCTTTGGAGGGTGGGGACATTCTCCGCTTGCTTTCCGCCCTTATAGGTGGCGAGTCCGGCTCGAACCGGAACCATGAAGGCAGGGAAGAAATCCTTGGTTTGGAGTATCACTAGCTCGCTATCTGGGATGAGCATCTCCCAATTTCAGGCTGAAATTTGGGGGCGGAAGGTAGCAGCGTCGTGTCCATGATGGAATGGATTTTTGTCGGAGGCGCTCCGATGAAGGCTCGCGGAGGGGGGATGGTGTGACTCAGATCTGGGTCCTCGTCCCTTTTATAGGCGGCTCACTTGCGCAGCTAGGGGGATAAGTGTAAAAATACCCTGGCTTTTCACATTCATTCAAACACGTGGAAGATGGCCATTATTGGGCGTGGAAGCCAAGGCGCAACATTGTCGGGCGCGGACACTATTCGACAAGTATATGGAATTTGGAGAAGAACCCTACCGCAATGCGAAGACAAACTCTGCGCGGACTTATCATCATTGAAGCCTGGTTAGGGAGACTCTTGAGGAGTCGAGGATTAGGGGTGTTGGATAGCGAACTATCACCGTTGACGGACTCTGGACTATGAAGATACAAGATTGAAGACTTCGTCCCGTGTCAGGATGGGACTTTCCTTGGCGTGGAAGGCAAGCAGCAATCTGGATATGTAGTTCTCCTACCATTGTAACCGACTCTATGTAACCCTAACCCTATCCGGTGTCTATATAAACCGGAGGTTTTTAGACAAATGGGACGAACAACAATCATACCATAGGCTAGCTTCTAGGGTTTAGCCTCTCGATCTCGTGGTAGATCTACTCTTGTACTACCCATATCGTCAATATTAATCAAGCGGGGTAGGGTTTTACCTCCATCGAGAGGGCGAACACAGGTAAAAACATAGTGCCCTTGTCTCTGTTACCATCCGCCTAGGCCTTGCAGTTCGGGACCCCTACCGAGATCCGCGGTTTTGACACCGACACCCATGTTTTTATGGGCTTAAGATATTTACACCTTTAAACGGCCTATTTTTACTGAGGGCCCAAAATATGTTTAGGCCTGTTAAAGGCCCACTATGGGCACAGGCCTACCAGAAAAATATGAAAGCTTATGCTGATTTAGGCCCAGATATTTTTAGTGGGCTACATGTCAATTTCGGCCCGTAATCGTTTTTAGCCCAATTGGAATGGGCCCGATGAATGTTGGCATGTTGGGCTCCTGCTAAGCTTTCGGCCGAATACATTACTAAGATAAACCTACACTATACAAAAATAGCGTCGTAATTACTACAGCCTGGGGTAGCATCATAAATGTTGTGCACAACAAAATAAATTCCAACCATACAACAAAAGGCCTGTTGGCATAAAGTTTCTGATCCTTCGGATAAAAGCACCATCGGATGTATAGAAGCACATATCATTTGACACGAGTGCTAATGATTGAGCTGTAAAGCTGATGGAGCAGCATGATCTCCACCTTTTTCGCCATTGCTCTTGAACAACGAAGCGAATATGCGATAGTGCGGTTTCAAAATCATTCATATCTTGATGACATTTCTCAACCACTATTCTGTTTCGAAACAACGTCCATTAGGGATTGGGCTTGTATGCGGACACAGGATATATCACTCTGTCTAGTAGGAAGATTTTTTTAGTAGGTGATTTGGGCGAGGTTACCTTGACAACCAACCCGAATTATGCGGGAAGGTGCTTTTTGCCTTTGTTAGTCGAGAATCTTGGCCTTGCTGCAGCAAGAGGTGACATTGTGCGTGTAGTAGCCTCGTCACCTTGAGTGGTTGTGGCTGTTCAATCATTTGTTCCATAGCTTCTGAAAGTTTGAACTTGTAGATTAGTGTACGGATAAGTTACTAATGAGATAAAAACAAACAAAGTAGGTTAAACATTTATGCATAACTTATTTTGGTGAACTCTTGTAATACATTAGCATGTATTGTAGTGCCAACTACATAATAAAATCACTTTGGAACATATGTCCATGTAGCATGCCTCTTGTATTGTCTATTTCGTCACATTCGTTGACATCTAAGGATAAAGAGACATGGTTTAAAGTAGGATGAACATAGTATGACATCATTCATATCATGGGCAAACAGATATAAAACAAACAGCCTATTTTATCATTGTGTGTGCTGCGTGAACATAACAACTAGATTACAGATCAATACCAAAGAATATCCTTCATCTCTTTTAACCCATGTAAAGTGAAATGATACGTTAAGACAAGCTGTGTATAAAAGTGAGCGAGTAGCGACATTGGCTGCAAATCAAGTAGTTAAATGAACATATCACGGTACTAATCGGTTCAAGGCAAGAGGTAAGGACTTACAACATCAGCTTGAACTAGTGTGCTCATGCCCTTCATCTTCTTTGGTGTGGCAATCCTTGAAGATTTACCTTGCATTAGGTCCGAGTTCTTTTTGGTCATACGGGCTTTCCTATGTATTTGGAACAAGTCAATATAGATACGATAATATGGCACAAAAAAGAAGAAGTAGCAGCTATTTACAAAAGCCTCGTAGTGTGCAATATAGCTACGAGGTCACATTGTCTGTTGGAATTTCACTTTAGAGCGGTTGGTTTTGTTCTTCAAGCAGTTAGCCTAGAAGAGGATAGACTTGTAAGGCACATACATAAATACAAGTTCAATATGTGGTGCGATCAAATACATATAGCCTACGATACTTTGGATCGAGACCGGTGTTTAACAAGGGTTGTCCGGTCTTCATCTGAATATATTCCCTTTGGAGATGTTTGGGCGTTTCATTGTTAGCCTTGCCTTCAAAGTGAGATTTTCTAAGGTGGTACCGATCTTGTCATGAGAGCGGTGAAGACATGAGTGCATGCTTGTTTAGTTGCATCATCTTTCGGATCAACTTGAACCTCATCATTGAAAAAGAATGTGAGTCTTATTAGGAGGAAGCTACAAAGTATGGGACGAGCAAGACAATATTACTAATTGCGATGAATAACATTACTTATGGATAAATGGTCAAGGAAGGTGTTAAAGCTGGGTATTGTCTTTCTCATTCTGTCTTTGGATCACGTTGGGAGGATCGTGCATGACACCTAACGACAACGCCTGCCTCGATACTAACTTGGCTGACTCTGTAGCATCCGTGGCCTTTTAAACCTGCCTCAAAATGGATCTCCATTCTTCCTCCTTTAGATTTTGTTAATCATCAAGCATTACCCACGATGTCTACATTTCCGCTTGCGCCGTGGTGCTAGTTCAACAACGAATATGGAAAGTGTTAGTGTACATCAAGCTGTGAGAGTACATATAAAGGAGCATGCAAGCGCAACTTGACTCGGTTAGGTACCGTCTTGGTGTTGATGCTCATGAGGTTCATCTGATCTTGCCAAGTCTGTTGTGTCGGTGCTTGAAGTAGTGTTAGGTGTGAAGGCAGCTTGGGGCGGCAGTTCGAACAAGCGAATGAGTGGCTTGGTTGAGATCTTTGATGCAGTTAAGCGGATCTGCAGCTGGTGGAGCGGTAATCTTGTGTTTGTAGATTTAGCGGTGGACTTGGACCTTCTCTGCACTATAAGTACCAGCAGAATCTCGGTGGCGAGAACCTTTTTGTTTCACCGACGAGTAACAACACTCCCTACTATATTATTTTCCTTGCTCTTTTTGACTTTGCCATGTCAAGCTGTACCCACAACACAAAAGAATAAAATTACTCTCGAGAACTCATTGATGCATGATACAGACAAGCTATACTTTGATGTAAGACAACCGTATGAGGATGGAATATGTAAGAAAAACAGGATGGCATGACATAGTCACAGCTACGATGTGCAAACTTAGCGGAAGGATTTTCAAGAAAATAGAAGTAATGCAAGCTAGACACCATATGAAAGATGCAACCAATATTACTACCTTGAAGTTAAAAGTGTCTTGTCATAAGTGGCAATTCGAAAAATTAGAAGCGATTACAAGCGTAGAAATCAATGCAAGATGCAACCACTATCAAACTACCATGTTAAAAGCGTCCAATCATGAGTGGTGATGCGGGATACACAACAGCGATACTTTGATGTAAGAACATGGTATGATAGATAGATCACGATGTATTCTGAACCACGAAAGCCATGTCATATGCACATGTATAGCGTATAAAATCAGCAGGTGCAATTTAATCAAAATATGTAACATCCCAAAATTCTAAATTCTGGAATGTTATAATAAATAGATAGTTTTGATTGATTGTTTGATTGATTGGTGAAAGTGAGTGAATTGAAACTTTTGGAAGTTAAATAAGAGGAATAAAGGACTTTCCCAAACTTTCATTTTGCTTTTATGATCTTGGGAACTCAAATTCTTTTCATCACAAAACCACGGAGAGAAGATGACATGACTTCTTCCATTTCTTTAAATGACAAGGGGTGTTGAAAATATTTGAATTTCATTTGGAAAATATTTCCAATTCTGAAACTTTATGCAACTCAATGATTTTCACGGCGAAGATAAAATGACTTCTTCAAATTATATGAAATATGAGTTGGGAGTTTCAAAGGATTAAATTCAAAGTTCTTTTGAATTTATTTTCAATTGGAGTTATTTGAGTTTTATTCAAATTATTTTTCTCCAAAAATAAAATATATGGAAATAGGGTAACATGATTCCTACAAGAGAAAATTGGAGAGGAATAAATTTGAATTCATTTTGGTATTTTTAAAATGATTTTTATTGGATTTTATTAGAGCTGAAGCACTGTTTGTTTTATTTGAATTTGTGTATATTTTATTTGAAGCTAAAATAATGTCCATGTTGTAGAAAATCTTTTTCTGCAAATTTTGGTATATTATATGCCTATATAAAAGTTTTAGTCATTTTGTTTTTTATTTTAGTTCTCTGAAAATTTTGTTTAAAAAAAATCCATGGCGCCTTGGGCCCAAGGCCCAAGCCGCCACTGCCACCCGGCGGCCCAAAACCAACACCATCAGCAGCACCAAGGGAAGCCGAGGAGCCGCCGTTCCTTTTCCTTTTCCTAATACTAGTAGGACTCTTTTCCTACTTAGTTTATTCGTATCTATTTCTAGATCTTTTCCTCTTGTTTCCTAATCCTAATCTATTTCTTGCCCCCTACCCCAAGCAAAACCCTCCACTCCCCAATATAAATACCCAAGCACCCCCCCCTCCAACACATCAAACCAACACCTCTCCTCTCTCTCCTCTCCTCTCCATTGTGACTTCCCTTTCCAGCGCCTTGCATGCCCTTGCCACCGCCGCCGCCAAGTGCCGCCGCCATGCTTGCCGCCACCTTGGAGCCCTCGCCTCTTGAGTACTAGCCCAGCCGCGTCACCTTTCTTTTCTTGGTTCAGTTTTAAGTAAATCGTTCCGGTTTCCGTTCGGTTTTCTAGATCGGTTTTCGTTTGGTTTTCTTTCCGGAACCCTAGATCGGTTTTCTCGCGGTTTTCTTTCGGTTTTGTTTAGCGGCGTTAAACTCGATAGATTTCTCTTTATTTTTAATTTCCGTCGGGGACCTATCCGTAGTGTTATTTTTACAGATTAGTCCCTAATCTTCAAGCGCTCATAACTTTTTACTCGTAAGTCGGAATCCATGAAACCAATGCCCACTTCTTCGTTCACGATCCCTCTATCGATAATACAACTCAAACATGTTTTGATAATTTAAAATTTGAATTAGATCAGATTTGTATTTGAACTTCGTTTGATCATAACTTGAGTTTACGTAATTCTGATTTAGTTGAATCTTTTGCAAATCGAAGCCCTTGACCTAAACTTTCGATAAGGCCAAATTCACATAATTTTGGTACTGTTAGAAATTGTTTTATGTTGCAAGAGTTATTTGCTTGTTTTGATGTTTTTCGATTTGTTTTCTTCGTTCTCTCCGATCTTTTGGTGATTGCTTATGTGTGGTTACTATTGCTTGATTACGATAGATTGCCGGAGTGTGTGAGTAGAGCTATCAAGAGTTTTGAGTGCGAATCATCTTCATCAACATTGCGGCAAGTAACACTTGATCATACCTTTTGTACTACCAGTTTTATGCATTAGATCAATCCTCAAACACTTGCATGATTAGGATCTAAATAAATTGCGGGATGGGAAGTAGATTGAGGTAGTACCTATTACCTATTTTACTTATGAAACCTTTGGGAGTTACTTCTCGTTTGCTTATTATGCCATGCTATGCCGATGAAGCGTGGATTGGGTGGTGATATCCATGAGCGGATGTGAGATTGTTAAATTAATGGTTTATTTAAGGTGGCAACAAACACACATCTGGGTGGATTGAGGCACTGGTTTCCATCGAGGACTTGCTGTGTTTTTGGGACCGCCACCCAGGCTAAAGGGATCATAAGATCATTCATGCTAGTAACTTCCTTGTGCAGCCACAAGCCATTATGGGCTCTGGCAAAGTTGATTAAGTCGTGTGAACTCTTAAAGTGGTAGACTAGCAGATGTAGGGGTTATAGGTGATGCGGTCTACCCATCGTAAGGTGCAAGCTTACGAAGACTATGTCTCGGTCATCCGTCTCTCAAACACCATGTAGTCACGAGAAACCAAGCGGAGGCGTCGAGTCTTGTGGGGAAAAGTCATAAACCTCTGCGAGTGTACAAACTAATCATGATTAGCCATGTCCCGGTTATGGACAATTTTGAGTATCTAGTACTGGATATCCTGTTGATCTCATCCGTTACTTAATATAATTTGTTTGGGTTTAATGAGTACTTTTAATTGGGATTGAGGATCTTGTCAACCATTCTCAATGTTTAACAACCACCATGATAGTTAAATAAATTTATTCCTTTGAAGTAGGGAAAAATTGGCTTTTCATAAAACCTTATAACCATAGAGCTTTTCCACCAGCCATATATGCATGTAGTATAGGCTTATTCCTTCATTATTCTCTATGTGTTACATTGCGGCATATTCCATGTCTTGACCCGTTTCGGGCTGCAACGTTTCATGTTGCGAGACTTTTTGAACGACGAGGAAGTGATACGTTAGGGTTACGATTTCCTATACTCAACTTTGCGTTGGTGTTGATGGGAATCCACAACCTTGTTGCTTCGCTATATATATTTGGATTGAGGTAATAGTATTTACGTTACTTTATACATGTGATTTACCTCTGTTATAAATCCTTGATCTTTGTGTGTCGACATACCGATCGAGGATGAAAGCGAAAGCACAGAGACTTGATCCATTCGGTCGAATTCGCTACAAGATGGTATCGAGCACATGTTGGTTGTGAGGGCGTGACCTAAGCTGGCAAGCCCATAGGAATGATTTTCTCTACAACTTCATTTTCAAAAGATCTTTTACCTCTCTTCTCTTACGAGCTTATTCAAATATTCCTTTTAGTGAGACTATACCCTTTTCCTTTTGACCACTTGAAGATTTGGTGATGAGACCACTCCAAGGAGACAAGTTATCGGACAACTAAGACCATTTGGAATGAAGAGGATTTTACCGTGTAAATGGAAACTACAACTGTTGAAGACTCCGAAGACTTGGAGAATTTGAAGGCTTTGAAGAATTCCCAGATTTTATGACCTAGGAAGGTTACGCTTATGGAATTGAGAGATTATGGAAGTAATCAATACCGAGATTAAGGTGTATTGGAGTAAGACCAGGATCTGGAGTATTACATCAAGGAGTTTAAGATGGATCTGCAGGAAGCCGTATTTGACAAGGAGGTAATTCATGAAGAATCCAGGAACCGGAAACTGAAAGTAGACAAGCTGAGGAGCAAAACCTTGAGACATCAAAAAAGAACTGAAGGATAGTAGGACCATGGTTCATGCCAAGGATGTTGAAACCCAGGAGTTTGGAATGCAACTCGGGACTATTAAGGGCGTCACAAGAGACTTCGTGTCCTTGAGAGATGAGATGGCAAAAGGACTTGAGAATGACAAGCATGATCGAGAAGAAGCCATCGGAGACATGAACAAGACTTGAAGAGTTTGATGGCGTTGAAGATTTATTGACCCTTAGAAGACCAAACCCTGTTACATCGTGCGTTAGATCTGACGATTGTGAGCTGTCATTTGTTTGATGTTTTTCCGACAACCACAATAAAATCTGTCTTTTCAAAACTTTTGTTTGTCTTGTGTGTATCCCTCTCTATCTCTCTTATCTCACCCCAAAACCCTGGACCAAATAGAGGATGAATGGAGATGAGCTCATATTATCGGGACCGATGCGTCAATTGGAGACAGACCAGTGGATTCAGAACATGGAGAATCACATGAAGAACAACCCTATAGTCAGAAAGGATATGGCCCAGCATGCTCTTCAGTGCTTTGAAAGAGGTGCGGCTATTTGGTGGAGGATGTAACAAACCATCAATGGATTGCAAAGAGTAACCACTTGGGAAGAATTTAAGTTGACTTTGCTAAAGTCTCAGTTTGTGTCCCAGAAATTGGAGCCTTATGAACATATTATGAAGAAACCTTGTGCATGCAAGCTCTGTGGAGAAATAGGACACACCCATAACGAACACAAGGATGAATGCCCAAATTGTGAAGGAAGTCATCCAGCTGAAGAATGCCCAACTAGGCAGATCACTTGTTTCTTGTGTGAAGGCACTACCCACTCGCTGCTCGGTGCCACATTTACCCCATGGTACAAAGAACCATCCAGCGAGAAGAAAGAAGCAATGAAAGGAGCCCTAATGGAAATTTTAAAAAAAGCTGTGATGAAGGAAGAGGTGGAAAACACACCCAAGAAGAACCAATTAAAGTCCGCACCAAGTCATGCTATTCATGCGGAGAAGAAGGACACATCTCCCAAGATTGTCTCAATGGAGATCTAGTAGAATTCCCGACGGAGGAAGTAGAGTATGACCCACAGGAAATAGAAGTTATAGCGACCCGACCTCGAGACGGTCAAGCCTCGTATATCTGTGCCATCCACGGATCGGTATCTTTGGCACACAGTACATCAATGTATATATCAAAGTGCAATCACATGTATAAATAACTTAAAATGATATATACCTCATAATACTCAGCGGAAACAATCAAGCGGGTGTGGAGTCCCATCAGCGCCATCGGCGGGTTGAGTGTGACCGTAACCTGTATAGTAACTCTTACTCGTCGAAGAAAATCCTGCAACATGATACGTTGCAGCCGTGTAAATCGATTACATTGAATGTCAAACAAGATCACAACATGAATAAGCAGATGGTAAAACTATACTATATGCAATATGGCTTTGTGGCTCTGTATCTAAGTTTTGTTTGCGTAAAAGCTGATTTTATTTTCCCTACATCAAAGGAATAAATGAAGTCTGTACTATGGAGTTTTCTATCATGACATGGTTCCGTAACCGATGTCTCATAGCCCAAAATCATCATATGTTGCCCACAATTAAGTTATCAATCCGGTGTTTGAGAGTTTCGAGATAGATCCAAGTCCGGAGGCTCAAATTGTCCGTAACAGGGGACACGGCTAATCGATTAGGTTTAAACCCTCTGCGGAGGTTTGTACACTTTACCCATAAGATTGATCCCTCTCGTTCGTTCTCGCACTTGAGGTGTTTGAGAACAAGATGACCGAAACATGGTCTTCCAAAGAGTTCCTCGACCCTTGTCCGGTACTCAACCCATCCTCCGTAGTTCTACATCTGCTAGTACCGTCCTAGCAGTCACAACTAAGGTCAACCAAGCGAGCCCATAATGACTTGCGGTTGCACGGGTAAGCTTCGGGCAAGAAGTATTCTTCCGTCTCTTTGAGTGCAGGTGAAGCTTTCATAAGATGTCATGGCGCTTCTCCATGCATCGACCAACCCTGGTTTCTCCGGGTGCCCGTCAGCAAATCCTTCACCCGATGGTGTGTATTGAATTCTTGTCTCGAGTCTTGAAGTCTTGAGGTCTTGAAGATGCAGTCCTTGCAGATTCCATCATGGAGTTATCGTCATTGGCGTAGAGTCCTCCTTCTTCACACCACTCTCGAACACTCATACCAAACCCGTCTACTACAGCGTAGCATTAGAATAAAATAACGTCCGGGCTTGGTAACAGGGTGATGGGTTCCTACCTCATGCATACTACTCAACTACAAAATTTCAATAACACTCTTGAGGGGTGGTTGCAAAGGTGCCACTAAATGCAATAAAACATAGGTAAGAAAGCATGGTCAAAGTGAACTTGCTGGTGATGTTGACGAAGAAGAATTATCGTTCTCAAGAAATAACTTGATAGAGTACTCGTCACTCTCGATGAAATCTATATAACAAACATATCATTCACATAAGCACTCACACTAACAATCAAAACAAAAGAGAAGCGAATAAGAATCGAAGGAACTTCAAATAAAACTAGGAGTCTTCTTCTACAACATTCACAAAAATAGTTTTGTCTAACGGAAAATAAAACACTAAAATAACAGAGAATAAAATATAAATTTAGTTAAGACAAAGAAAAAAATAAAGTATTTTTTCATAAAGCTATTTTGAAAGTATTTTCAATTGGGAGTTAAAACAGTAGAAATCCATTGCAAGTTATTAGCGAACTTGAATTGATTTCACGATAACAAAATAAAAATAAATATAAAAACTTGTTGAACACCTACTGTTTAACTAATAGAAACCAAACATAAACTTTCTGAAATATAAAATAAAATAATTTAAAACAACTATAGAAAAAAAGTAGCTATAATTGAATAGAACTAAAACAGAATTTGTTTTACATGAAACAATAAGCTAAAATACTCAAACAATTTTGAAGTTTTACCACTGGTAAATATGATCACTAGTGATTAGTAGAAAAAGAATCAAATAAAATCTATTTTAAACTCCCGGAATAAGCAAAACAAGCTTTAATTCAAATCTGATCTAACTCAATTTTATAAATCCAAACATAGACAAATTATATATTTTGGAAACTGCAAGAAAATTGTGATCTAACATAAAAGAATCAGCATCATTGGACTTCTAGATCAAAGTTATAAGCTAAACAAGAACGGAACTAAATCTGTTACGGAAATAAATCTGAAAACAGCGGAGTTACCTGCGTGGGGCAGAGATGGCAGGAAGGAGAAAGGCGATGTGGAGGCTGCTCGGGCGAGTCACCGGCGAGGTGGGGGTGGCGGAGGAGGGTGGCGCTTGGGAGGTGGCGCTGGGCGATGGGAGGTTCAGGAGAGCTCTGGTGGCGTTCTAGGCAGGAAAAGGAGGGCGGTGGCGAGAAGGCTACGGGCAGGAGGCGTGGTGATGGGAAAAATGGAGCGAGGAGAGGAGGGGGTTTATAGGCGGTCTCGGGAGGCGCTGGGATGGAAAAACGAGGGAGATCGAGAAGGTGGAGTTTCCTGCCTCCATGGATATGGAAAACTTATGTAACGTGAGAGGAAGCAGAGGAAGGAGATGATCTCTTGTTGGGCTAGAATAGGAAAGTGCTTAATGGGCCAGCAGGTTTTCCTAATAAAAGCGATTCCATTCCTATTTTTAAAATTAGGAAACTAAAACAATAAAAAGGAAATCAAATCAATTGAATAAAGAGTTTTATATACTAAAATTATCAGAAAAATAATATGTAGATGATGAGCATTATTCCACGGCCAAAATAAAAACTTAAAAAATGTTTTCAGAAAATCCTAAAGGCTTTATTTCTTTTTGCAAATAATTTTTTAATAAAAACTTTGGTTTTTCTTGGCTCAAATATTTTCAAAATGCCCCTGATTTTGGAGGTCATTTTCCTCCGCTCTTTCTTGCTTGCAAGAATTTATTTTCGAGGTATTTCTGGGGAAGAAAATAGAAACAAGTTCAAATATTTGAAAGAATTAAATTGCAAAACTCCGTTCAAATTCTTCATAGTTGAAGAAGTCATGTCATCTTCTCTCATTGATCTGGAGAAGGGAAAGTCATTTTATTCCTCTCTTTCAAAAGTTTTTGAAAAGGTTCAAATTTCACTCAAGTTTAATTCACTCAAGCAAACAAACAAACAATTCAATTAATTATATTAACATTCCAAAATTTGGGATGTTACAAACCTACCACACTTAAAATGAATCTAGTCCTCGAGATTGAAGAAACTAACAAGAAAAGGTTAGGGGTTGGGGTCTTCTAGCAAATGTCTTGGTCGAGAAAGGTCGGGGTGCTACCACACTTAAAAACAAAGTCATGGTTCCAATAAACTCAGATATTTCCTCTGGAGGGCTGACAATGTATGTCTCTTCACATATCTTACAATAGCTCCTTCATTAAAGCTCTTACATCGAAGCATAGAGTTTTCCTCAAAAGCTTGGGTCGGTTCGTCAAAGTTGTGGTTCGTCCAAAATTGGATCTTCTCGGTGATAGGTTCGTGTCCATTCTAAACAACTATCGAAACACTCATGGTGGTCTACAATTTATGGTTTTCTCCTGCAGAAAGCAGGTGCAGGTTGAACCTCACCGTATAACCTCGTTTGTAGCGGTTTGCTGTAATGGGGTTCCATCGTCCTACCATTTTATGGTTTTATGGCTTATCGCGTCGACACTCTTCTAAGTTTTCAAGGCTCTCTGATTTTCCATCAACATATGATAGTTCATGATAGAAGTCTTGGTATGGGGCCAATCCATCCCGTACTTGAATCATTACCACATCGTAAGCAGTGAATCACGTATTCTAACACTTGGGCATACTCACAAGCATTGCAGAATTTCTCTTGTCCTCGAATTGGGTTCGAGTAAATCCATGGTTTCGCAAGCCAAACAAAACATCTATCGTTACTTCACCACTCTTAGGTTTTGCGTAATCTCCTCTGAAGCGTATGCTGATTGGATCTTGATTCTTCCAAATTTCTTCCTTCATCAAGGGTACATCTGTTCCTTCTCAAAATCCACGGGCACGTGGGTTATGGCCCACTTCAACACTAGTGCTGCTTTAACTCATCCTTGGAGTAACTCTCTTGTTACACCTCCTAGTAGTACTCTGTTTCTTCATACCATCATATCAAAAGCAAAATTCCAACTTATTTTGTCCAGCTTCCTTCTATGGACCATCATGGATAACACATTTCTTTCTTCATTGATCCTGTGGTTTCACGAGTACTATGGCGCCAAAGAAAACATGCACTAGCTTATCCATAAATCCTTTATTTTCATATCAATCTTTTATTACATCCTTATCCATCTTTCGTGAATCCAAATTCCAAAAGTTTATTACAAATGCCGCCACCCACATGGTTCGGTATGGTGGACATTACTTCCAACTTTATTTATTTATCCTCTTGAGGATTCTTGATCCTTTGGAAGTGTGCGACATGAGCCTTGAAATCTTCAATCTTCTTCTTCATCATGGTGGTCTTGAGCTTCACCTTCATCATCTCTGCATGCACTTGGCAGGTATTCTGAGTATAGCAGTCTTGCTTCAAGTATTTCTCCGATCGGCGTATGGCTTCCATGGCTGCTTCACGAACGGCATCGAAGAAAGTTGCTTGTGGCACGTGAGATGAAAAAGTAATGCCCCATCCTCTTTGGGCAAACTCCTTTCAAATGGTGGAGGTGTACCTCCACATACCAAAGTTCCACTCCCTTATGCATGAAGGGTAACCTTTGTAGACTGCATCTCCTTCAAGGTGAATATGCTTCATCATGTCCTTGAGGATCTTGGGTAATCATGATCACTTGTCGGTGTCATGATGGTTTCGGACCTTTAAGGAAAGACTTCGTAAAGGGTCGTCATCTGCTGTTTTGTGAAACAGAAATGATGCTCGAGTAAGTACTTATCTCTGGGGCACACATTCATATCATCAAACAAAACTTCAAACTCAATTTCCAATTTCATGTTTATGCATCACAACTCACTTTCTTACATGTTCATCCAGAATATTAATTTCCAAGATAAAATATGACAACTCCTTAAAGCTTTTCAGCATGTGACATTACAACTTTATTGAGTCATGAACTATTACAATCTCTGAGAAATCTATTACATAACTCAACTCATTGAGCTCATGAAAAGGAAATTTGTTTTCTACTACTCTTGTTTCCAATATCAAAATTCCAACTACTCAACTCCAGCTTTCATCTTGTCGGGACATTTAGTAGCATAATGTCACCTTCCTTACAATGAAGACAAAAGACTTCGACATGTCTCGGGGCTTCTTTGTGATTATGTAGGTTCCTTGGATTCTTGGCTTCTTTTACGGACATTTACTAGCGTAATGACCTAAATCCTTGCACTGTAACAAGTGATATGACTCAGGTCCTTCTCTGCGAAAATTGTGTTGTTGCAGGGTTGCCTTCTTCTTCTCTTCTGGATTTCTCTGTAATGATCGAGCTTCTATTTCCGAGGTCAAACTTCACTTTCTTTGTGGAAATATCGAATCTCTTTTCTTTCCTTGGTGCAATCTGCGAAAAATGTCCTTCTTCTCCACATGAATAGCAGGCATTGGAGTAAAATCTGTTGAGGCCTTCTCCATCGGGGTCTTCAACACATTCCTTCATCACAGGTTCTTTCATAACTTCTCGGAGGGCTTCTTTGGTCCTTCTTCACTGCTCTGAATAGTTTGTTGCACCATGGGGTAAATGTGACCTTTGGGTCGGGTAGTGGGTGGTTCCTTCACACAAGAAACAAGTCACGACTAGTTGGGCATTCCTCGGTGGGTGTTTCTCCTCACAATGAGGCATCCATCCTTGTGTTCCTCACAGGTGTGTCCTATTTCTCCATAAATCTTGCGAGCACAAGGTTTCTTCTTGGTTATCATAGTGCTCCGGATGAGGCGTGATCTCAACAGGGTCTTCTTGAATTCCTCCCAAGTTCTTGCTCCATTAAATCCTTGTATGGCTTGATGCATTTTCCACCAGGTTGCAGCACTTCCTTCAAAATCTTGAAAAGCGTACGATACTTCATTCTTCCTTGAAACCAAATTGCTCCAGTGATTCTCCATGTTCGAATCCATAGCTCTGCCTTGGTGAGTCTTGATCCGAAGAATATCAGTCCAACTTCATTCATCATCTATGGGGTTCAAGGGTTTTAGGGTGAGATGAGAGAGGTGGGGAGGGATATACACACAATACAACCAATAGTTTTTGAAGAAACAAGTTTTACTTTGTGGCTGTCAGAAAAACATCAAACAAATGACAGCTCACAAATCATCGTATCTAACGTAAGTGTATAACAGGGGTTTGGTCTTCTAAAGGTCTAATAATTCTTCAGATCTTTCCAAGTCTTCGGAGTCTTCAACTGTTCTAGCTTCTAATACATGGTGAAATCCTCTTTACTCTGAAGGGATCATCAGTTCTCCGATATCAAATCCTTCTTGGAGCGTCTTCAGTTGATCCTTCAAAAGGGAAAAGGGGTATATTCTAACTATTTGAGGTGAGAGGGTCTACTTGATAAAATCAGAAAAAGCGAAGTAAAGGATCCTTTTGAAAATAAAGTTTTAGAGATTTCCTGTCCTAGGGCTTTCCGATTTCTAGGGTCACGTCCTCAGTCAACATGTGCTCGATACCATTTCTATAGCGACCCGACCTCGGGCGGTCAAGCCTACGTGTTCTTGTGCCATCCACTGGATCGGTATCTTTGGCACACAGTACATCAATGTATATATCAAAGTGCAATCACATGTATAAATAACGTAAAATGATATATACCTCATAATACTCAGCGGAAACAATCAAGCGGGTGTGGAGTCCCATCAGCGCCATCGGCAGGTTGAGTGTGAACCGTAACCCTGTATAGTAACTCTTACTAAATCGAAGAAAATCCTGCAACATGATACGTTGCAGCCGTGTAAATCGATTACATTGAATGTACGGCAAGATCACAACATGAATAAGCAGATGATAAAACTATACTATATGCAATTTGGCTTTGTGGCTCTGTATCTAAGTTTTGTTTGCGTAAAAGCTGATTTTATTTTACCTACATCAAAGGAATAAATGAAGTCTGTACTATGGAGTTTTCTATCATGACATGGTTCCGCCAACCGATGTCTCATAGCCCAAAATCATCATAAGTTGCCCACAATTAAGTTATCAATCCGGTGTTGAGAGTTTCGAGATAGATCCAAGTCCAGAGGCTCAAATTGTCCGTAACGGGGACACGGCTAATCGATTAGGTTTAAACCCTCTGCAGAGGTTTGTACACTTTACCCATAAGATTCGATCCCTCTTTTACGTTCTCGCACTTGAGGTGTTTGAGAACAAGATGGCCGAAACATGGTCTTCCAAAGAGTTCCTCGACCTTTGTCCGGTACTCAACCCATCCTACCGTAGTTCTACATCTGCTAGTACCGTCCCAGCCAGAGTCACAACTAAGGTCAACCAAGCGAGCCCATAATGACTTGCGGTTGCAGGTAAGCTTCGGGGTGAAGTATTCTTCCGTCTCTTTGAGTGCAGGTGAAGCTTTCCGCAAGATGTCATGGCGCTTCTCCATGCATCGGACCAACCTTTGGTTTCTCCGGGTGCCGTCAACAAATCCTTCACCCAGTGAGTGTGTATTGAATTCTTGTCTTGAGTCTTGAAGTCTTGAGGTCTTGAAGATGCAGTCCTTGCAGATTCCATCATGGAGTTATCGTCATTGGCGTAGAGTCCTCCTTCTTCACACCACTCTCGAACACTCATACCAAACCCGTCTACTACAGCGTAGCATTAGAATAAAATAACGTCCGGGCTTGGTAACAGGGTGATGGGTTCCTACCTCATGCATACTACTCAACTACAAAATTTCAATAACACTCTTGAGGGGTGGTTGCAAAGGTGCCACTAAATGCAATAAAACATAGGTAAGAAAGCATGGTCAAAGTGAACTTGCTGGTGATGTTTGAAGAAGAATTATCGTTCTCAAGAAATAACTTGATAGACTACTCGTCACTCTCTGATGAAATCTATATAACAAACATATCATTCACATAAGCACTCACACTAACAATCAAAACAAAAGGAGAAGCGAATAAGAATCGAAGGAACTTCAAATAAAACTAGGAGTCTTCTTCTACAACATTCACAAAAATAGTTTTGTCTAACGGAAAATAAAACACTAAAATAACAGAAATAAAATATAAATTTAGTTAAGACAAAGAAAAAAATAAAGTACTTTTTTTCATAAAGCTATTTTGAAAGTATTTTCAATTGGGAGTTAAAACAGTAGAAATCCATTGCAAGTTATTAGCGAACTTGAATTGATTTCACGACAAAAAAAAATAAAAATAAATATAAAAACTTGTTGAACACCTACTGTTTAACTAATAGAAACCAAACATAAACTTTCTGAAATATAAAATAAAATAATTTAAAACAACTATACAAAAAAAGTAGCTATAATTGAATAGAACTAAAACAGAATTTGTTTTACATGAAACAATAAGCTAAAATACTCAAACAATTTTGAACTTTTTACCACTGGTAAATATGATCACTAGTGATTAGTAGAAAAAGAATAAAATAAAATCTATTTTTAAACTCCCGGAATAAGCAAAACAAGCTTTAATTCAAATCTGATCTAACTCAATTTTATAAATCCAAACATAGACAAATTATATATTTTGGAAACTACAAGAAAATTGTGATCTAGCATAAAAGAATCAGCATCATTGGACTTCTAGATCAAAAGTTATAAGCTAAACAAGAACGGAACTAAATCTGTTACGGAAATAAATCTGAAAACAGCGGAGTTACCTGTACGTGGGGTAGAGATGGCAGGAAGGAGGCAGCGATGTGGAGGCTGCTCGGCAAGGCGAGGTCGCCCGGCGAGGTGTGGGTGGCGGAGGAGGGTCGGCGCTTGGGAGGTGGCGCTGGGCGATGGGAGGTTCAGGAGAGCTCTGGTGGCGTTCTAGGCAGGAAAAGGAGGACGGTGGCGAGAAGGCTACGGGCAGGGAGGCGTGGTGATGGGAAAAATGGAGCGAGGAGAGGAGGGGTTTTATAGGCGGTCTCGGGAGGCTGGGATGGAAAAGCGAGGGAGATCGGGAAGGTGGAGATTCCTGCCTCCATGGATATGGAAAACTTATGTAACGTGAGAGGAAGCAGAGGAAGGAGATGATCTCTTGTTGGGCTAGAATAGGAAAGTGCTTAATGGGCCAGCAGGTTTTCCTAATAAAAGCGATTCCATTCCTATTTTTAAAATTAGGAAACTAAAACAATAAAGGAAATCAAATCAATTGAATAAAGAGTTTTATATACTAAAATTATCAGAAAAATAAAATGTAGATGATGAGCATTATTCCACGGCCAAAATAAAAACTTAAAAAAATGTTTTCAGAAAATCCCTAAAGGCTTTATTTCTTTTGCAAATAATTTTTAAATAAAAACTTTGGTTTTCTTGGCTCAAATATTTTCAAAATGCCCCTGATTTTGGAGGTCATTTTCCTCCGCTCTTTCTTGCTTGCAAGAATTTATTTTCGAGGTATTTCTCGGGGAAGAAAAATAGAAACAAGTGCAAATATTTGAAAGAATTAAATTGCAAAACTCCGTTCAAATTCTTCATAGTTGAAGAAGTCATGTCATCTTCTCTCATTGATAGGATGAATTTGAATTTACGGAGAAGGGAAAGTCATTTTATTCCCTCTCTTTCAAAAGTTTTGAAAAGGTTCAAATTTCACTCAAGTTTAATTCACTCAAGCAAACAAACAAACAATTCAATTAATTATATTAACATTCCAAAATTTGGGATGTTACATTGATTGAAATTGTTCCCTGATTGGAGCGGAAAGGTCTAGGAAGAAAGTAGGTTGGATCGGAAGGAACAACCCAATTTCTACAAAGAAAGACTGAGTCATATCACATGTTTCAGTGCAAAAATTCAGGGCACTACTTCAATGATTGTATAAGAGGAAGATAAGGACCCAAAGAGGCTATGTGATCATGAGGAAACCTCGACTCACCGTCGAAGTAATATGTTTCCGTTGTAATGTAGCAGGGCACTTTGCGGGGAGATTGTGAAGAAGGAGAAGGAGGTGGTGATATATAGTTGAATGTATGAGAATAAATGGAGTAGTAGAAGTGAGAGCTTTTCTTTTATTGAGGGTTAAGTTGAGACATGTAATGGAAGGCGAGATGATTGTAATAATTTAAATAAAGTTAGCTAGTGTTACAAGTGCTGCTTTGGATTTTATGAGTTACCCTATGAGGAAAGATGTTGACCAAGTTTTGGAGGATATGCAGAAATATGGTCTATGGAATATTGGAACCTTTTAAGGGTGGTAGTACCTGTCAGAGAACCGTTGACCCTTGGAAAGATAAGGATACCTACCTGAATGGATTTGGACAAAATGAATATGAGATTTGTCTTGATATGTTTAATACCCCAAGAAAGTGTGGGATGGCGTTGGAGACCATCAGTTGTTTGGACAAATGTGATCAAGGAGTCGGAAGAGAATGTTAAGTTGATTGAGATAGGTGAAAGTAGCTCAGTCGAGCGAGAATAGTTATCTGAGACTCAAAAAGCAAGGAGGTAGTCTCTGAAATTGGAGCGAGCATGTCTTCATGTGTCCCCTCGGTGAGGAGTTAAGCGATTTGGAGTTAAGGAAAGTTAGCCCAGATTTGTAGGACCATCTGAGTTTTGGAGCGTATGGGAGTAGTGGCCAACAAGTTGGAGTCACCGAAGGACTGTCGAAGTTCATGATGTGTTCACGCTTCCTAGTTGAAGAAGTGCCATGCGAGAGATGGCCAATATTCCCTATGGGGCGCTTGACCTGGAAAGGATAATGATGTCCACGAAGTGAGTATGGACTTCATAAGTATAAGTTTTATCTCGGTATGTGGGATATCCACGAGGATGAAGAGATAAATTACTATTGGGCGTAAATGAGGTATGATGTTGGAAATATGGATCAATGGAAATTCCATGATGAGTCTGAGTAATCATGTCCTAGTTTGGTGCCAATAGAAGGAAGGAGCAGTACAATTGGATGGATTTAAGTATACTAGGAAGTTGGATGTTGGGATAATGATCGATTGCCGATAATGAATTCAAGGATTATAAGTGATGAGATGGGCCATAACCCACGGGCCCAGGATCTGCCAAGAAGCAAGCACACTCTTCTTTGAAGGAAAAACCCGGCGAAGTTGCGATTTTATCAGCGAGCGATTCTATAGGAGTTTCATAAAACACGAGAGTTGTTAAGGAGCGATAGTTGTTTGTTTGGCTTGCAGAATCAATTGATTTTCGAACTTGGTTAAATCGACAAGAGAAATTCTGCAATGCTTGTGAGGATGACCGAGTGTTAGAATGCGAGATTAAGCTAAACCATGTACAAGGTAATGATTTGGGTGCGGGATGGATTGATCACCATACCGACTTACTCTTATTATTAAGCTTTGCTATATGGGATGGTAAAATCTGAGTGACTTACCTATAGTAGAGGCGACGATCAAAACCTTGTTTAAACCTTAGAAAGGTATAGGTATTTTTCCTTGTACCGGCAGTTGTTGCCAACCGTAGGTTATCGGTGAGTTCAACCCAGACCCGTTTTCTGCAGGTGAAACCATAAATTGTTGACCACCATGAGATATCGATAGTTGTTTAGAATTGGCGCTAGACCGTCACTATGAAGACCAGTCTTGGAATAACCTTACCAAGATTAAAGGACAAAAGGATTGAGGAAAAGGTTATGCCGTTACAAAAGATCCCGAGAAGGAATTATCCTTACGATCGAGAAGACCGACCTTTGTCAGCGATGGATGGAGTATATGAGTTTTGATGGAACCTTAACAATGCTTCTAAGGGTGGTAGCACCGAGACCCGGAGACGATCGATGGATTTTGAGAAGACCCCAAACCCTAACCTATTTCTTGCTAGCCTCTCCGAATCTAGGGACGAGATTCCTTTTAAGGGTGGTAGGTTTGTAACATCCCAAAATTCTAAATTTTGGAATGTTATAATAAATAGATAGTTTTGATTGATTGTTTGATTGATTGGTGAAAGTGAGTGAATTGAAACTTTTGGAAGTTAAATGAGAGGAATAAAGGACTTTCCCAAACTTTCATTTTGCTTTTATGATCTTGAGAACTCAAATTCTTTTCATCACAAAACCACGGAGAGAAGATGACATGACTTCTTCCATTTATTTAAATGACAAGGGTGTTGAAAATATTTGAATTTCATTTGGAAAATATTTCCAATTCTGAAACTTTATGCAACTCAATGATTTTCACGAGCAAAGATAAAATGACTTCTTCAAATTATATGAAATATGAGTTGGGAGTTTCAAAGGATTAAATTCAAAGTTCTTTTGAATTTATTTTCAATTGGAGTTATTTGAGTTTTATTCAAATTATTTTTCTCCAAAAATAAAATATATGGAAAATAGGGTAACATGATTCCCTACAACAGAAAATTGGAGAGGAATAAATTTGAATTCATTTTGGTATTTTTAAAATGATTTTATTGGATTTTATTAGAGCTGAAGCACTGTTTGTTTTATTTGAATTTGTGTATATTTTATTTGAAGCTAAAATAATGTCCATGTTGTAGAAAATCTTTTCTGCAAATTTTGGTATATTATATGCCTATATAAAAGTTTTAGTCATTTTGTTTTTATTTTAGTTCTCTACAAATTTTGTTTAAAAAAAATCCATTCCGCCTTGGCCAAGGCCCAAGCCGCCACTTGCCAGAGGCCAGCCAGAGCCAACACCATCGCGCGCACCAAGGGAAGCCAGGGAGCCGCCGTTCCTTTTCCTTTTCCTAATACTAGTAGGACTCTTTTCCTACTTCCGTTTATTCCGTATCTATTTCTAGATCTTTTTCCTCTTGTTTCCTAATCCTAATCTATTTCTTGCCCCCTACCCCAAGCAAAACCCTCCCCTCCCCAATATAAATACCCAAGCACCCCCCTCCAACACATCAAACCAACACCTCTCTCTCTCCTCTCCTCTCCTCTCATGAGCTCCCCTTCGCCCTACCCGCGCGCCTCGCCCTCCTCACCAGCCCCGCCGCCGCTTGCTGAACCGCACCGCCCGCCAAGTCCGCCGCCTTGCCGCCGCGCCGGCCGCCGGCAGCCCTCGCCTCTTGAGTACTAGCCCAGCTGCTTCACCTTTTCTTTTCTTGGTTTAGTTTTTGGGTAAATCGTTAGGTTTCGTTCGGTTTTCTAGATCGGTTTTCGTTTGGTTTTCTTTCCGAAACCTAGATCGGTTTTCTCGCTGATTTTTCTTTCGGTTTTGTTTAGCGGCGTGGCGCTCGATAGATTTCTCTTTTATTTTTAATTTCCATCGAGGGACCTATCCGTAGTGTTATTTTCTGATTAGTCCCTAATCTTCAAACGCTCATAACTTTTTACTCGTAAGTCGGAATCCATGAAACCAACGCCCACTTCTTCGTTCGATCCCTCTATCGATAATACAACTCAAACATGTTTTTGATAATTTAAAATTTGAATTAGATCAGATTTGTATTTGAACTTCGTTTGATCATAACTTGAGTTTCGTAACTCCGATTTAGTTGAATCTTTTTGCAAATCGAAGCTCTTGACCTAAACTTTTTGATAAGGCCAAATTCACATAATTTTGGTACTGTTAGAATTTTTTTATGTTGCAAGAGTTATTTGCTTGTTTTTGATGTTTTTCGATTTGTTTTCTTCGTTCTCTCCGATCTTTTGAGTGATTGCTTATGTGTGGTTACTATTGCTTGATTACGATAGATTGACCGGAGTGTGTCGAGTAGAGCTATCAAGAGTTTTGAGTGCGAATCATCTTCATCAACATTGCAGGCAAGTAACACTTGCTCATACCTTTTCTACTACCCAGTTTTTATGCATTAGATCAATCCTCAAACACTTGCATGATTAGGATCTAAATAAATTGCGGGATGGGAAGTAGATTGAGGTAGTACCTATTACCTGTTTACTTATGAAACCTTTGGGAGTTACTTCTCGTTTGCTTATTATGCCATGCTATGCTAGTGAGCGTGGATTGGGTGAGTGATATCCATGACGGATGTGAGATTGTTAAATTAATGGTTTATTTAAGGTGGCAACTTAAACACACATCTGGGTGGATTGAGGCACTGGTTTCCATCGAGGACTTACTGTATTTTTGGACCGCCACCCGGGCTAAAGGGATCATAAGATCATTCATGCTAGTAACTTCCGTGTGCAGCCACAAGACATTATGGGCTCTGGCATAGTTGATTAAGTCGTGTGAACTCTTACGGTGGTAGACTAGCAGATGTAGGGGTTATAGGTGTGTACGGTCTACCCATCGTAAGGTGCAAGCGCTCACGAAATACTATGTCTCGATCATCCGTCTCTCAAACACCATGTAGTGCGAGAAACCAAGCGGAGGCGATTGAGTCTTGTGGGGAAAAGTCATAAACCTCTGCGAGTGTACAAACTAATCATGATTAGCCGTGTCCCGGTTATGGACAATTTTGAGTATCTTGTACTTGGATATCCTGTTGATCTCATCACGTTACTTAATATAATTTGTTTGGGTTTAATGAGTACTTTTAATTGGGATTGAGGATCTTGTCAACCATTCTCAATGTTTAACAACCACCATGATAGTTAAATAAATTTATTCCTTTGAAGTAGGGAAAAATTGGCTTTTCGCAAAACCTTATAACCATAGAGCTTTTCCACCAGCCATATATGCATGTAGTATAGGCTTATTCCTTCATTACTCTCTATGTGTTACATTGCGAGCATATTCCATGTGCTGACCCGTTTTCGGGCTGCAACGTTTCATGTTGCAGACTTTTCAGACGACGAGGAAGTGATACGTTAGGGTTACGATTTCCTATACTCAACTTTGCCGTTGGTGTTGATGGGAATCCACAACCTTGTTGCTTCCGCTATATATATTTGGATTGAGGTAATAGTATTTACGTTACTTTATACATGTGATTTACCTCTGTTATAAATCCTTGATCTTGTGTGTGTCGACATACCGATCCAGGGATGACACGAAAGCGAAGACTTGATCCATTTGAATCGGTCGTTACAAAATAGAAGAAATACAGGCTAGACAACATATGCAACATGAAACCAATTATCACCTTTGTCAACTTAGAGCAAGCACCAGCGATGGTGGAGTCACGGAGATGAACTCATCATGTAGACTTGGGACTTCAACATCATTAGCGATGGCGAGGGCAAATCTAGAGAGTCTCTGTTTGCGTCGGTGCGGAGGACCACCAACATCCCTAACACTCTTTTCCTTCCTATTTTACGATATTGCCTTATGAAGTCAAAATCACAAGAAGATGAATAAAATTAGCTCTAACTGGTTGATGCATGATACAGACGAACACTACTTTGATGTAAGGCAAGTGCAGGATAGGAGGATGGAATATATACAAAAAAAGACATCATTTCATATTCACACGTACGATAGGAGGATGGAATATGTATGAAAAAACGATGGCGGAAGGCATTTCAACAAAATTAGAAGAAATGAAAGCTAGGCACCATATGAACAATATCACTCTATCGGGTAAAAAGTGTCTAAATAAATCGTAAGTGCCATTTCAAGAAATTAGAAGCGTACAAGCTAGAAGACAATGCAAGATGCAACCTACATCACAGTCCCAAGTTAAATGTGTCTTATGGGTAAGTGATGGTTGCGCGTATAAGTTGTAAGCTACTGTGAGATGCAATTCAACATAATCATAAGCAATACAAACTAGACATCATACGGAAAAGCGCAACCCATATAACAGTTCCAAGTAAAACGCTTTGTGATGGTGGAGTAGGGAGATGTGCTCATCATGTACCGTATGTTCTAGAAAAGGAACACGTGTCATATTCACGGGCATTATGTGTAAAATGGCAGATGCAATTCAAGTTAGAAGCAATACAAACTAGACATCATCATGACATGCAACCACATATAATAGTGTCAAGTTAGAGCAAGCACTGTGATGGTGGAGTAGGGAGATGTGCTCATCATCTACACAACTCGTTATTTGTCCAGCCTTGTGATGTCTTGCGAATCTTGTTGGGAGGATGGCGGAGTAGAATCTGTAGAGACCCCCTGTTTGAGTTGCTCCGAAGGACCACCATCATCCTTGCTTGGGACTAATTTCCTTCAGCTGTAATGATTTAGCATTGTGAAGTCAAACCGATAAGAAAAAGGAATAAAATTCTCTCTTCAGAACTCATTCATGCATGATACCGACGAACACTACTCGGATGAAAGGCAAACACATGATGCGAGGATGGAATATGTATGAAAAACAGGATGGTGTGACATATTCATACCTATGATGTGGCAACTAAGCAGAAGGCATTTCAACAAATTAGAAGCCTTTGCAAGCTAGACACCATATGAAAGATGCAACCAATATCACTCTGCCAAGTTCAAAGCGTATGGCGTTTCAACAAATTAGAAGCGATTACATGCTAGAAATCATATGCAAGACACAACCAATATCACGATGGCGACTTAAGGTGCCTTATCATAAGTGATTGATGCGGGATATGCAAGAATAGTAGTCGATGTAGAAACAGGAACACATGTCATATTCACGGGCATTATGTGTAAAGTAAGTAGATGCAATTCAACAAAGTTAGAAGCAATACAAGCTAGACATCATCGCAACATGCAACCACATATAATAGTGCCAAGTTAGAGCAAGCACTGTGACGGTGGAGTAGCGGAGATGTGCTCATCATCTACAAGCTGCGTTGGTATCTAGCCTTGTGTTGTCTTGCGAATCTTGTTGGGAGGATGGCGGGGTAGAATATGTAGAGAACCTCATTTGAGTTGCTCGGAAGGACCACCATCATCCAATGCCTTGCCAATTTCCTTCAGCTTTATTGATTTTGCATTGTGAGGTCATACCGACAAGAAAAAGGAATATCATTAGCTCTTGAGAACTCATTCATGCATGATCTTGTGAACACTACTCGATGAAAGGCAAAGTCATGATACGAGGATGGAATATATACGAAAAAATGGGCTGACTTGACATATTCACACCTATGATGTGGTAACTAAGCGAAGGCACTTCAACAAATTAGAAACAACTGCAAGACACCATATGGAAGGTGCAATCAATATCACTCTGCCAAGTTAAAACTGTCTTGTCATAGGTGGCGTTCATCAAACTAGAAGCAATACATTCTAGAAATCATATTCAAGGCGCAAACCAATATCCTGCTGGCAACAAAGGTGTCCCATCATAAGTGGTGATCACGGGATACACAAGAAGAGTAGTTTCATGTAAGAACATGGTGTGATAGACAGATATAATGTACCAAAAACAGGAAGCGTGTCATATTCACATGTATCATGTGTAAGCTAAGCGAATCTGATTTACACTAATTAGAAGCAATCTGAGCTAGACACCATATGCAACATGCAACCAGATATCCACCTTTGCCAAGTTAGAGCAAGCACCTTGGATGGTGGAGTAGGGGGCGGAGACTTGGACCTTGTAATGCACTATCGGTACAAGGAGAATCGATCAGATGCTCCGTTTACGTTCTTTGAGAGGACCACCATCATCGCCTTCCTTACTCTTTTCCTTCCTCTTTCTTGATTTTACCTTGTCAAGTCAAACCCACAAGAAAAAGGAATAAAATTTGCTCTTCAAAACTTATTGATGCATAATCTTGTGAACACTACTTTCATGTAAGGCAGCCGCATGATAGGATGGAATATGTATGAAAAATAGGGCGGCGTGACATATTGACATGTATGATGTATAAAATGTAAACTAAGCACAAGGTGCTTGAACTTATTAGAATCGATGCAAGCTAGAAACCATATGAAAGATGAAACCAATACCCTTGTGCCAAATTAAAGGGTGCCCTAACAAATGTATTTGACCAAATTAGAAGCAATACATGGCAACAGGCTAGAAATAATATGCAATATACAGCGAATAAAGGTGACACATCGTAAGTGATTGATCAGGATACAGAGAGAGGTAGTTTCATGTAAGAACAAGGTTAACACATAGATGTAGTGTGTACCAAAAATAGGAAGGCATGTCGTATTCACGGTATAGTGTGTAAACTAAGCGGATGCAATTTACCCTAATTAGAAGCATTACAAGCTAGACACCGTATGCAACATGAAACCACATATCCTTGCAAAGTTAGAGCAAGCACTGTGATGGTGGTGTAGGGGAAGTCACGGTCTTGAGTCTGAGCTACGTTCGGTGTCTTCATTTAGGCTTGCTGTTTCTTGAGAATCATGTGGAAGTATGAAATTGCATTCTTTATAAGAGTATTGCGTCTCATATTAACCCAGCGTGACTATCTCATCATAAGCGGTGAGCCGGGATACACAAAACGATAGTTTGATGTAAGAACATGGTGTGATAGGCGGATGTAGTATGTACCAAAAAGCAGGAAGGCATGTCATATTCACATGTATAATGTGTAAGCTAAGGAGATGCAATTTAACAAATTAGGAGCATTGATGAGGATACACAAGAAAAGTAGTTTGATGTAAGAACATGGTTAATAGAAAGGCGTAGTATGTACCAAAAGCAGGAAGGCATGTCATATTCACGGTACAATGTGTTAACTAAGCGAGATGCAATTTACCTAATTAGAAGCATTACAAGGTAGACACCATATGCAACATGCAACCGCATATCCACCTTTGCCAAGTAAGAACAAGCACTGCGATGGTGGTGTGGGGGAATTGTTGTGATCAACTAGAAACTCGTTGACTATCTTCATTTAGCCTTGCTGTTTCTTAAGAATCATGTGGGGAGGATGACCTTTGCACTCTTTAAGCAGTAGGGCATCTCACAAAATCCAGTAGTCTTGACCTCTAGCAATGGTGAAATAGTAAAGGAAGAAACCTTGTGCATTTAGTATCATAAGGAAGATGCGATGAAAGCGCTCAACTAGTTTCTTTAGTGGGATGAATCGGTGTGGCGAAGGCGTAAGATTTGCGCGAATAAGGGAAGAGGTACCTCTTTACTTTGGCGATCTTGTATCCTCCTTCCGTTTTGGACGATCTTCTTGTTGTTCGCGAAAACCAGAATTTGTGGAGGGCGGTGCAACCTTGGATGAACCCATGGCCAAGTTGTTGAGTGTGGTGCGGTGGCCGTGCAGCCCGGCGGGGAAGCAGATCGGCGGCGAACAACGGCGTAAGCGGGAACAGCTCGGTGCGGTGGGCGGTTGCGACGAGTGGAGCCGCATAGCAGTGATGAAAGCAGAGGCGGCGTGGTTACGATGCAGCGCTGCGTCGGCGTCGGTGTCGTGGAAGCAGCTCTGCCTCGGCCGGACTACTAAGTGCTTGAGGTGTTGCGGTTGCGGTTGCGTTGAGCAGCGGCGTCGAGTACCGGCTCGGTGTGATGGAGGAGGCGGCGGTGGATTGGTCATTGTGGGCTGGAGGGCGGACCGGCGGAGGAGGCTAGGGTTTGCGGCTGGTGGAAGGCGTTTTCTGCCCACGGAGTATGAATGGGGAAGCGGAGGAGGCCGGGAACTAAGGGAACAATGTTCGGTTTGAGACACGCTTGTTTGAAATTTGGGGAAAGTTACAAACTTTGCCCCATCTAAAATTCGGACATATTGTGGGTTGGGGTAGGACAGTCATGTCGGTGTCCCAAATGTGGGCGGGATAGATTTGACCGGCGCATGGGTGTTAAGCCTGGCGTATGAATGCTTCTTGGGCGGTTGAGGCTGGCGTCTTGGTGAAGTTACAAACCTACCCGGTTTAGACCTTTGGACATCGGGCGATAGGCTACGGGCGAGTCGGGACAGTAATTTCCTACCACCAAAACATTAGTCTCGCGCGGTTTGGGTGACGAGAGGCCTATTGGTGCTTCGTTCAATATTTGGGGCAGAAGCATTAACGTTTTAGTTCTCTTGAATTGAACTTTCAGGATTTGTCTAACTTCACAAATCTTTACTCTTGAAAATCCTAAAGCTACGATTATTTTGGAATGGAGGGGGTACATTTGAATATACATTGTACACGAGTATATATTCAAAAATATGCAACTTACCTTAGTTCATGCATGGTTCCAGATATAATCTCCTTGGTTGCAAAAAAAGAAAAGTTAGATATGCGTATTAATATATATAACATGTTCAAACTCACAACAAAGATTGATGCCCCCTTTTACATCTGATTTACAAATGCCATTTTCTCGGGTTCAAATAGATGAATGCACTTCCTATGAATTCGAATCTTCGAAACCCCTTTTATGTTGAATTCGACATGTATTCTATTTCGTAGCTAGCAATTTGGAATGTGTCCATGCAAGTGACAAATGTATAAAGTGCTTCACACTAACAACATGGAGTGCACTAATTAATGTTTATATATGAATTGCAAAAGCATCGATTGCCTGTATTTCAAACCGCTCTCACTCTATGGATCGATAATATGAAATAAACACATGCACATGCTAGAATTCAATAGAGTATGGGTGTCTGAGAGACTGATTTATGTCCATACGCAATTTGCAAAATTCATGATCTCATCCAAAAATAATAATGCCATTTATATTTTAATTTAATCGTAGAACCGCCTTTTACGTAGATGCACTATACCTCACCCGTTCTCACAGACACGTTATATTTCTCTCTATCTAGCATAAGTGCACACACTTTATATGCATCTGCATTTCTCTTTCACACATGCTCACAATCTCTCTCGAGGGTGTGGGGTGTCTCACACACATGCTCTCTCTGTTTCTCTCTCTCTCTTCGACTACTATGTACCACTCTTTTCACTAATCTCGGTTGGAAAACACTATTTCTCTCACATGCATATATACACATGCACGGTCTCTACTAGCCCTCTATCGCACATATATGTATGCGTGTCTCCCACGCACATTATCTTTAGGCCTCTCTACACATTGCCCCCCGACACACCTCTCTCTTAGTAGTTGGCGGATATGATTTCATCATATCGTCATTGATGAGATATCCTGGTTGTTAGGCTGGATGGTATCTGGTAAATTTTACCTAGTTGAATCAAACCCTTGCAGTTGAAGAAAGAGCCTACTCTTGATGCGTATATTAGTGATAGGGGTGTGTACAAAGTACGTGAATACCGGGCATTGTGCGTGTGTGTATACTATCGACGAACTAGCCCCAAGCTTGTATAACATACTAAGGGCCTAGGGTTACAAATCATATATAGTCGACTTATCACCGGTGGGGATAGAGTCCTCCGCGACTCTGGTAGCCGTGTTGTATGCGAGTCCTCCACATGGGTCTTCGTATATGCGTCTCGGTCCAACCTATATGTGGCGAGGATGGAACCGACCCATGAGTCTTGATGTTGACCCACCACAACTAGAAATGATGTGCCCACCACACCACACGTAATGAGCCACTAAGAAAATAAGCATATACAATAGTACAGCGGTATATAGCTCACGATCGTGTCCATATTTTGTTGATGGTTGCGGACTTTGCTTTTGATCGTGCTCCGTATTTTGTTGGCGACACTTACGGTCATTGTATTTCAAGCAAAAGCCGCGATATGGTCCTTTGGACTTGAGAATAAGCTCATCACGGTCACCACATACATTTTGTCGTGCTAACCAACATGTGCTTGGATGGTTAGAGGATAGTGGTTTCTCGAAACCACCAAGGTTAAAGTCCCGGTGCTCGCATTTATCTTGTGTTAATTTCATTATTTTCGGTACGTTCAGTGGGAGGTGACGTTCCACTCGACTATGAGGCACCTATGGTGACTTCGTAAAATCTCAAGATCATATATGCTGGCCCACTCTCTCGAAGGTGCTCATAGGGGTAGGGTTGGCGTGTACTGCGCTTATAGCGGTGAGTGCTTGCGGCGTATATATGAGCCCTTGCGTGCATGCCGTGTTAAACAAATACATGTCATGATTATCACGGTCCTTTGGCTCACCCGTACAACTCCGTATTATGTTGATGACACAATCAATTGACCAGTCAAGCGTTCCTGGCGCAACTAGTGTTGCACCATCGGGGCCGTAAGTGGGGCCCACACATCAACCCGTATATGAAAGAAAGAAATGGTAGTTTGAGTGCATCTTGTGTTAATAAAATAGGAGTACATTTTAGGGTGATCATCGGTCAACGGCTCACCATACAGCTCCGTAATTTGTTGATAACACGATATATTGACCAGTCAAACGGTCCACATTCAGCAGTGCACATTACCATAGGGTCCACCCGTCGGCGCATATATGAATAGCGAAATGGTAATAAATTAGTGGTCGGTGGGTATTGAAGTCGTGAGACCTCACGGTTGGCGATCGCCCGGCGGTTGAGGCGTTCATTGGGCGGTGGGTGGGGATCCCGGAGAAAAAGCTTCGGCGGAGGTGGGGCTAGAGGATAGCAGAGTTGGCGGCGGACCGGCGGTGGGGAGTGGTTTGGGGAGGCGGGCGGCTGCTGGCGGCGAGGCTGGTGGTTCGGCGGTGGTGGTGGCGGCTCAAGGGGGGTTTGATGATAAATTGGAGGCCCTTGATTTTGTATCCAACGGCTGAAAAAATAATGACCAGAGATGAAAAAAGTCGGTCGGTGACGTGTAGCCTCACCCTTGCGTACACATACACACCATAAGACACATACGCATGTAGGCGTGCAACAACGCTGCGTACACATAGCATTACACACGCACACATGATGGTGTGCAACAACTGCGTATACATGCACTCACGAACACCGCACATCGCACCCATGCATGCAACACTGAAGCGTACCCTTGCGCGCGCGCGCAACTTTTCTTGCTTTGCATGCACACAGCCTGCGGCGTAAGACACACGCTCAACCTTTACATGCATGAACCCTTTGTTAAGGACATGGATTGTTACGGGTATTAATCAATCCTATCTGTGATAAGCAGAACATTGATGTTTGCAGCGGTCTTTGTGAATCACAACATATCGAACGGGCTATCAACATAGTATGCTTATCTACATGAAAAAGATGACGTCACACTCAATGAACAATCATCGGTTTATGAAATGCCTGCTTCTGACCGCCCTGGCCCACCAAAGGTTCCTCTGCTGTGCTGCCTGCATTGGGTCAGCGACATGCATGCCATGCACCCAAAACACATACGTCGGTGGAAGAGCGGTAGCGGTGTCCTAGGTCGAGTCGAGGCACCACTCGCATGCACGCCCGGCTGAACATGCCTCCGTGCGCATTCAAGCGCCTCCATGAAACCGCCCGTGTGGGCGAGAAACCCACTCGGACACCGTCCGTTGATGACCGGGCGGCGTTAAGCGCAACACCGGCCGAGCTCCTCCTGTCCGCCGTCTATTTAAAGGCCAAGCATGACCAAGAATCGCACACCTCCGCGCTCCCTATCTCCTCCACCATTTTGTCCCTCTTACAATGGCTTCGAAGAGTAGTTATTCCACATCCAAGTCGGCTGGGTAGCCCGCGGATCACGATCTATGCAGCTCGCTGATCCACCTCCCTCTCCTCGCCCGTGAGCCGTTGCGCCCAAGCGGTAGCAGTTCAACAACTCACCACTCCAGGCCAGCTCGGCGAGGAGGCGCGCGAGCGTCGTTGCTGTCGTCACGCCGCCGCCTCGTACCTCGTCTCCCGTTTACGTGGCGAGACTCCCATGCGGCGGCAGCGCCATACAAGCAGCGGCGAAGCCGGGTGCGGGAAGCGGCGAGTCGGTGGCAGCGCCTCTGCGTCGCCGCCGTCATCCGGAGAAGTAGAACACGGGAGGCCGCCGCCGCTTGGGTCCCATGAAGGCCACGCGGGCGACTCCGGCGTACAGCAGGTGTCTTGCGGATGCTTTTATTGCGAGGACCTTCGTCGACCCGCGCAGGCTCCACGAAGAGGTCAATGTTAGGATGAACTCGAGCGGTGCGGCCATGGCGAAGTAGTGGCGGTGATGAACTTCGAGCAGTGCGGCCACCATCATCTTCGGCACCAGCCAATGATATCAGTTAGGCGTGGGGAAGCGAGCCGTCCCTTTTGGCTGAAGCATATACCTCCGGGGCTCCGGCGATCCGGTGATCGTCTGCGGACATGAGAACACAAATCGATCTGCGGGCGACCATTTAGGCCAGGTATAATATACTTGTGCTGTCCAGAACTAGCACCGCGTAGTTCATTTGAATGTAATGAAATACGTCATGTTTGTATGAAAATCCGGTATTTTATATGATTTCCGTCGTTGTTTATATGAAATATCAGTTTGTCTACGTGTTTGCGTGAATTTCATCCGGTTGGTTGAGTTGTTGTCATAATGTGTGCGGCTATGGTTGGATGGCATAATTTGCGGGTAGCCGGTCAGTCTGCGGGCGGCTCGGGCGGCGTTGTGGGACAAAAAAACACAGCTCGTGCGAGCTCGTCTCCAACGTGCGTGCTGGAGGATGCATTACAGCATGAGCACCCGAGCCATTCCTCGTTCATCGGTGGCAAAGGCACGGTGGACAAAAAGTCGCCAATATATTGGCTACCAGAAAGATCAAACACCCCTCCCAACAGGTTCAAATCCCTCGTTCGCCGTGGAATTTTGCCATGTGTTGTTTTCATGGACTAGCAAGATGCCCGTGCATTGCATGGAATATCAAGATGCATTTTTACAAACTCCGCATGCATGCAAGGGATAATTAATGTCCTCCTTTGCTAGTACCACGAGGCAAGCGCCATTAATATTGCATCGATTAGTGTTAGTGGCCTTATATATCGCAAATTGTAATTTTGATAGTGGCCCTTGTATATAAAAATGGAGGAGAAAGATGAGAGATAAGGTGAGGAGGAGGTGGGGGCGTGGTGGTGGTGGTGGTCGGATGGGCGGAGGCATGGGGATGGGCGGCGCATTATGTCTAGGTTTGTTTGTATCTCTCTCACACACACACACACGTAGGTGGGGGCGTGCCGCGAAGAGAAGAGGTGCCGCCGGCGCATGTACTCCGTCTCTTTCCCAACCAAGCCAGCGGGTGCAGTGGAGCTCATTTACTGTCTGAAAAAGGCAGCCCACGTGGTAATTTGCACGATGTCTTGGTTGTCCACTTGGTGGAGGAGGATCATCTACCACGGGTGAACAAACAAATTGCGACTTGATGCGTTATGTTAAATTAAAAAAGAGGCAAACCATGTGGGGCCTACCTTAGAGGCAAGGCTCTATACCTGGAGTACTTTTGATGTGTCCGTCAACTCGCGGAACAAGGAGAAGCTTGCTTAGTCGCCGTCTCCCCATACAGGCGCGGTGGCTCGAGGATGAGGTGAAGCTTTCTTACAGTAGTAGTAGTAGTACTAATACTACTCTTGTATGCCTTCACGCCGCTCCCTCGCCTTGCAGTGATGGCTCATGACCTGAGGAGAAAATTTTACTACTCCCTCCGTTTACTCCTCGTCCCTACTACGTATATTTTGGTTAGTACTCCCTCCATTTACTTATACAAGGCCACTATAAAAAAAATACATTTGCATCTATACAAGGCCACAAATAGTAATCGAGACAAAAGTTACTACTCCTCCTTTCGGTTTATGGCTCAATTTCAAAATCTCTCCAACCAAGGTAGGCGGTGAGTGGTCGAATTAATTTAGTAGTTTGCACAAGTAATTAGTACGCTCGTTTTTCTCGAGAAGTTATGTTTACCAAGGCATTAATTAGAACGAATGCTTGAATGACCACTAAATTTCCATGAAATTGTACATGCATCGGTAAGTACAATAGTGCGCTTTACTACATGGCATTTTTGCATATGTGGAGGAAAGAGAGGCAAGGAAAAAGTGGAGAAGTGGGCTCTCATGCAAGAGCCAGCCTCTACTACATGGTGGAGCACTAGGAGAGGCACATGGAGGTGGTCAGGAGTCGGGAGACTCACCCCGGTCGTAGCGCCGCAGTTAAAATGATAATGGCAAGTCAAATCACGGGGCCTCACATCCAGCGATAACTTCATTTGTCAAATCACACAGCCCTACGTTTGCAGCAGCCTACTCCCTCGTCTTCTCGCGTCTCTAACAATTCCCACTGGTGAAATAGTGTCTCTATTGGCAAGCTTAATTGTGACATCAATTTCTTCTAACTCAATAGGTGCAATATCATGCATAATTTCTTTGTATAATTCAATGGGTATTGCACTAGCACTAGCACCCATATCACATAAGCCATGATAACAATGATCTCCTATTTTAACAGAAATAACACGCACGCCTACCACAGGTCTATGTTTATCTTTAGCACAAGGTTTAGCAATTCTAGCAGTTTCACCATAGAATTGAATAACATGCCCATCAATATTAACAGACAAGAGATCTTTAACAATAGCAATTTTAGGTTCTACTTTAACTTGCTCAGGAGGTGTATAAGTTCTAATATTGCTTTTATGAACAAAAGTTGAAGCTTTAGCATGATCCTTTACTCTAATAGGGAAAGGTGGTTTCTCAACATAAGAGGTGGGAAGAATAGGATCATTATAAGTGACAGTCTTTTCTTCAACTTTAATAGGTGCAACTACTTTTACTTCTATGGGAGGATGATATTTAAACCACTTCTCCTTAGGGAGATCAACATAAGTAGCAAAAGATTCACAGAAAGAAGCTACTATCTCAGAGTCAAGTCCATATTTAGTGCTAAACTTACGGAAAATATCGTTATCCATAAAAGATTTAACACAATCAAACTTGGGCGTCATACCTGACTCCTTACCTTCATCGAGGTCCCAATCTTCAGAGTTGCGTTTAATTATATCCAATAAGTTCCATTTAAATTCAATAGTCTTCATCATAAAGAGCCCGGCACAAAAGTATCGAGCATGGTGCGATTGTTATCGAAAAGCCAAGCATAAAATTCTGAAGAATTGTCACTCTTGAGAGCTCATGATTGGGGCATGAATATAACATTGATTTAAGCCTGCCCCAAGCTTGGCGATGCTTTCTCCTTCGTGAGGCCAAAATTATATATATAATTGCGATCACGATGAACAAGATGCATAGGGTAATACTTTTGATGAAATTTCAATTTCAATCTTTTATAGTTCCATGATCCGTATCATCACATAGCCTATACCATGTCAATCGTATTCCTTCAAAGATAAAGGAAGACCTTCTTCTTAAAAACATCATCGGGTATACGCAAGCTTAAATAATCCACAAACTTCATCCACATAGAGTAGATGTTCATCAGGATGCTTTGTTCCATCTCTGTAAAAGTATTAGCCAGCAGTTTTTCCATCATACCGAAGGAACTTTAAAGGAGTTTCATTTTCAATAGGTTCAGTGGGTTGAGGAGCAACTCTTTGCTCTACTAGGCGGGGTGAAGATACCCGAACAAGCCCCTCGGAGAATTACTTTCCATAGTAACAAGTGATGAGAAAATTTCAGCACACTATATAAATTTTCCTTACCAAATTCCACTTACCAAAGGCACTACACTCCCGGCAGCGGCGCCGAGAAAAAGTCTTGATGACCCACAATTATAGGGGATCTACCATAGTCCTTCGATAAGTAAGAGTGTCGAACCTTGAGGAAGCGAGAAGGAAATGATAAGCGGTTTTCAGCAAGGTATTCTCTGCAAATCTTGAAATAAGTGGTAACGAGATAGTTTTGTGATAACATAAATTGTAACGAGCAACAAGTAACAAGAGTAAATAAAGTGCAGCAAGGTGGCCCAATCCTTTTTGTAGCAAAGGACAAGCCTGGACAAACTCTTATAATAGGAAAAGCGCTCCCGAGGACACATGGGATTATCGTCAAGCTAGTTTTCATCACGTTCATATGACTCACGTTCGGTACTTTGATAATTTGATATGTGGGTAGACCGGTGCTTGGGTGCTGTTCTTACTTGAACAAGCATCACACTTATGATTAACCTCTATTGCAAGCATCCGCAACTACAACAAAAGTATTAAGGTAAACCTAACCATAGCATGAAACATATGGATCCAAAACAGCCCTTACGAAACAGCGCATAAACTAGGGTTTAAGCTTCATCACTCTAGCAACCCATCATCTACTTATTACTTCCCAATGCCTTCCTCCAGGCCCAAATAATGGTGAAGTGTTATGTAGTCGGCGTTCACATAACACCACTAGAGGCTAGACAACATACATCTCATCAAAATATCGAGCGAATACCAAATTCACATGACTACTAATAGCAAGACTTCTCCCGTGTCCTCGGGAACAAGCGTAACTACTCACAAAGCATATTCATGTTCATAATCAGAGGGTAATAATATGCATAAAAGATCTGAACATATGATCTTCCACCAAATAAACCAACTAGCATCAACTACAAGGAGTAATCAACGCTACTAGCAACCTACTAGCACCAATCCGGACTTGGAGACAAGAATTGGATACAAGAGATGAACTAGGGTTTGGAGATGAGATGGTGCTGGTGAAGATGTTGATGGAATTGCCCTCTCCGATGAGAGGAGGCGTTGGTGATGATGATGGCGATGATTTCCCCCTCCGGGAAGTGTCCCAGCGAACAGCTCTGCGGAGCCCTAGATTAGTTCCATGAGGTTCCGCCTCGTGGCGGCGGTCTCGTCTGAAAGGTTGCTTCTGATTTTTTCTCATTGAAAGACTTCATATAGGAGAAGATGGGCATCATAGAGCCACCGGGGGCCACGAGGTGAGGCGAGCCCTAGAGGCGCCCCCCACCCTCGTGAGCAGGTGTGGGCCCTGGCCTTCATCATTGGCGACGATTTTTATTATTTATTTTAAGATATTCCGTGGAGTTTGAGGACTTTTGGAGTTGCGAGAATAGGTCTCAATATTTGCTCCTTTTCTAGCCGAATTCCAAGCTAGGCATTCTCCTCTTCATGTAAACCTTGTAAAATAAGAGAATAGCCATAAGTATTGTGACATAACGTGAAATAACAGCCCATAATGCGATAAATATCGATATAAAAGCATGATGCAAAATGGGCGTATCAAGGTTAAACCGAAGGCAATGATGCATGGGCCTGCATTTTGATATACCGGGGCAGCGTGAAATTTGCTACTCTACTCAAAACTAGTAAAGGTGCACATGTATTGAGCGCATCAGATTTGAAACCAAATTATGAATAAATACACACTATAACATGTAAAGCTTTGAGTCATATATGCATGATGTAGATGTTCTTTTAGTTCTTATAGTTCATCTCATTCAAAATCAATTAGTTTCATAAAAATGCTAAGATTCATGGGGTTGTGCATTGTAAATCATAAAGTAAAAAACAAATAATGGCAATTCATTTAGAAAAAAATAATCAATTATGATACAGAAGATTCTAGAACAAAGGAGAAGTGCTTGTGTTTTGAGGATTGTGCATTATGCTTAAGTTCAACCATGGAGTCTTCTAAATTGTACATGTGGTAGATCTGGTGAATGTTGATGATATCCAGCGGCCCGATGGTGCTCGGGTTGCCTATCTCTACCTTTGTCGGGTTAGCTTCATCCGCGACCATCTTTCAAAGTTATTGGCACACTATATAGTTCTTGTGCCATAGTTGCATGTTTTGGAAGAAAACTACTAGTGGGTTTTACTATCTATTTAGGAATAGAAGATGTATACATGGAAGTTGTGGGGAAAGAGATGACATGGAGCTTCTCAATTCCTATGAGTAGGGATTGGAAAAGAGATGTCATTTGGTTCACATCATAGGAACTTTTCTATTGAATCTGGAGATGACATGTATCTCAATTCCTATGAGGAGGGTTTTGAAATTAAGGGAGTATAGGAATCCATTCATATGAACCAAGTGGCTCTAAAGCTATAGAAATGATATCATGTTTATTTCCTTTGAAATGTGGAGTATATGAATCTATTCCTATGAACCAATTGGCTCTAAAGGAAAAAAATCCTATAAAAATCATATCATATAGAGTTCCTATGATATTCCTCGACACTAAAGGATGCTTGAAATTGCTGCAGGTGATACGATGGTCTTTCTTTGTAGACTCCTCACCCATCTTTATAGTTAACTCTAGAAGATGAATGAAATGATATATACGAGGTATTCTACATGTGCAAATTCGTACGAAAACTTCGGTAAAAGTTTGCGAGGTTGAATTTTCAATAAAACTATATCCTATATGCCTTGCATTTGAACGAAGGGAGCATCGGCAGTTGCTAACACTCCGTGGAAGATTTGTGTGTAGGAGGTGGCTGTTACATTAAATGACATGGGAAAGCAGCACATGGGATGCCAATCTAACGGTTCTTCTGGCGTTAAATCGGGAAAAGGCTTGTGGCGAGCGTTTCTCGGATAATGATTCACGGACACATGCATTGCATTGATGCGTGCCCCCTCTCACTCACGCTACGCACCCTCACGAGGCATGACTCTCCCGAGTTCGAGTCCTCTCATGACTTCATACGTCACACCACCGTCTATCTGCAGGTGGGCGTCACTTTATATGTGCTCTTCACACCCTACCCTCAGAACTTCTAAAAACAAAAGACAGCGCACACATTTTATTTTAGCTCACACGTCACACACTTATACTATTACTCTTGCGGCAAAGCGTTCTTTGGGCATAGTATATTGTACTCTCACTAAGAAGCGGTGCCGCATGCACTAGTTCTCTCACACCCTTTCGCGGGTACACATAGGGCGCATTTTTTGAAGCTGGTACAACAAAATCACTCCACTATATATAAGCGAGAGCCTTAGCGCTTGGTTTACTAGGGTTCCTCTCGTTCACTCTCTCATGCTCTCGGTCTAAGCAAGACATAGGTGGCCACACTCTCTCTCAGCTCACGGCTGGTCACAAATCGGCGGACAACCTCGACAGGGCAGGGGTGTAGGTGCATCGTTCACTTGTCGTCGTCGGCGAGGAGAGACCAATGGCTGACAGCAGCGTCCCGATCGGTGGTCGTGCCGTTATCTCCGAAGGCGCCCGGCTCGGGAAGACCTCCGACCCTTCTACCTCCCTGCGGTATTGTGGCCAAGATCGGCCTCCGGCGCCGTCTTTGCCACATGTCGATGACCCTTAGGTATATATTCCTTCGAAACCTGCCTTGCTCTACTGGCCCCATCTCCCTTCGTGTGGATCCTTTGTGATAGCACGGCTTATTAGGGATGATAGACTACTCATATCAATAAGGAATTCCTTCTTTTCCGAGGCCCATTGGACGAACTCCAAAGTTAAGCGTGCTCGGCTTGGAGTAGTGTCGGGATGGGTGACCACGAGAAAGTTGCTCCGGGTGCGCGCAGTGAGGACAAAGTCATGCGAAAAGACTAATATTGATCTATGGGGCGATCTAGATCCATAAGTAATGCGACCACCGATGGGTGTGTAAAGGCGTTACAAGTTGGTATCGAGCCGACCCTCGCGGTTACGGATGTTTGCGGACAGGTGCGTGATCATGTTGTTCATGGCGTTTGTGACCCGTCGTGGCACGGCATGACACATGTACCGGACTAGATGCGCAGACGGATGTGCCAGAGGAATGTTCTGTGGCCAGCGAGGGCGTCGGTTCCTACGAGTGGGGGTGTATGTGATAGCACGGCTTATTAGGGATGATAGACTACTCATATCAATAAGGAATTCCTTCTTTTAGGGAGCCCATTGGACGAGAACTCCAAAGTTAAGCGTGCTCGGCTTGGAGTAGTGTCGAGGATGGGTGACCACCGAAGATTGCTCCGGAGTGCGCGCAGTGAGGACAAAGTCGCTTGAAAAGACTAGTATTGATCGTGGGGCGATCTAGATCCATAGTAATAACGACCACCGGCCAGGTGTGTCGAAGGCGTTACATCCTTTTCTACTTCGTCCGCTGTTCCAAAGCCACCTAGACTTCTACTATTATTAGAAGTAAAGCTAGTTCATCTGATCGACTCAAAGCGTTGGTTCAAGCAGGGAAGAAAGTGGGAAAGCTGTAGCATGAATCTAGGACTTGGTTCTAAGAGAAGCGGGGAAAGTAGTATATCCTTTGTTTAAATAAGCGTATTTCGTATTTGCATAAGCAGGGATATACATCTCCATATCGTTTGGGATGTCTATCTCCGTGTCGTTTCTATCCGGCGCAATCAAAAGCGAGACACCTCTGTTTTAGTACAACCCATAAAATGAGATGGCTATCCCTCATTGCGTCGTCTAACCTCCTGTCTTCAAGGTATCCCTACATTGGTAGTAACTAAGGTAGAATGACCAAAGCAATCTAAAAGAAGCTGATTAAATACGTTTTACTTCACGATTACGGATGCGAGAGCGAGCAAAAACAAGCTGCATCCTATTCCGGAATGCACTTTCTACAGTTCATCCATGGACGAGGACTAGGCTTGCGGCTGCACGGCGGTTTTGGACAGTGTGCGGACAAGAGGCATTGTGGTTTGCTTATTTCTGCAAATAGCGGTGCTTAAATTTAGTGGAATGCACAAGAATTTCACAGGTCGATTACCTTTGCATGGTTCGATTCAGCATTCAGTGAGACCACAATTATAATGGTTATTACGGAATGAGAGAACCTAACCCTGAATGGTGGCAACAAGAAAAAACCAGAGTGAACTCCAAGAAATTTAAGCACTGTCGGGAGGCCCTTTGCTCGGAGAAGCCTTTTGCTTGTTTTTCCTGATTTGTTAACCTTCTCACAACTTTGTCTTTTGCTGTGAACTAGTATATGTTTGTTATGTTCTATGAATCATTGAGATGTATAAAATTGCTTAAATTATGCTTTTCAAGTTTTTTATGAGGACGAGTTTAATGTGAGTGTTCCACATGAGCGCTGGACTAGCGTGTGAACATTTGGAATTTATTACATTGTGGCCTCAATTAACTGCATGAACCACTGTAACAAGATACATAGTCAGACAGCAGATTGTTGATTGTTAGCTGGTCGATAGCCTAGTGTTGAATCGCGTTGGGCCAATGTGCCATGTTTTGCACAACTGCTTACAAGTGGGGTAGCGCCAACAGTGTTTACAAGTACTTATGTATCGTCGGTATACGGTTCTCGAGCAGTGCTCTATTTCATCAAAACACACCTTTGCTCGTATGATAAACCGTGACAACTTATGTTTTACCATGCCATATTCATGAAAAAACTAGTGAGGGCGCATCTGTTTCAGCAACAATTACGATGGTTCTCACATGATTCACGAGCACACAAAAGTAGCAGCGGTTCCCATAGGCAGTTCAAACATAGTACTAGACCCGGAGGGTCGATATGAGCAAGGTTAGGATAATTAGACACAATCCAAACTACTATTAAACACTAATTGGGCAACTATTTCATGCCTCGATCTAATTTGGGCTGGACACAAGGCGGACCTTGCCATGAACATCATCGAGGGCGTCCATGACAGCTCAATCCTGTGAACCTTCATGAAGACAACCTTGTGGCCTTGCCTTTGATAAACTTGTTTGTGGAGGCATGCCACGTCATCTTCTGCGTAAGCTTGACAAAACGATATGCCTCACAAGCGAAGGGTAGCTTTGAACTTCTTATGCTTGATACACCTGGACAACACGCGACAACGGTGAGGCTGGAATACAACTCTTCAATGGTATAACACGCAAATGGCTTCCAAGATCCAATAGCCTAAGAACTCTGTTTTCCCGGTCGTATATTCAGGTCGTCCGCCTCATAGCGAGTGACATGTACAACCACACAATCCTTATGCGCATCGGGGCTCTAATTGAAGCGAGAAAAGATTCTGAATTACTTTTCGATTATAAGAAACACAAGTTATTTAAACCACTATGTATAGCATGGCATCAAAGCTAATAAAATTTTGCATTATTAATCACCACATGCTTCCTTTTGTAAAAAAATCACCACATACTTAGATGAAAAACCACAATCGAGATCGGCAAGAAGAAATCACCTTGGGCAGCTCAGCGGGGAGACACATCCTCGAATGGGAAAACTGCCGCTGCGGTGCCACGAGGCTGTAACCTCAAGCAGGCGTTGGCCATCTCGGTTGTGGTAAATGGCGAAATATCTGGGGCCAGCTCGGTGGTTGCCTCCATCTTCTTGGAGCTCTACATCTCGTGGGGATCAGCCTCCCGTCTGCTCCAATATCGGCAGATCTTTACAGTTCTCCTTGGTCCATCATTAAAGCAGCGAATACTAGGAGACCCTTGAAAGAAAAACACAATCGCAATGACAATGAAACAAAAAGAGAGTGAGGATCGATTCTTTGCTTTGCAAAAGTTCTTTTCTTTCTCTAGCGAAAATATACCAACATCACGGATCCGCTTACCTTCCATTCGTTCGGAGAGAGAGCGATTGGCGGAATCTGAGTGTTGCCTTTCTTGAAGGCGGTGAGGAGAGGGATTCAGCGAAGAGTGAAATGATGGTTGCCGTCCGTCAAACTTAAAGCTGCGGGGAGGTGGGGTTTTGTGATCTGACGGCTCGTTCTTTGCCAGCCTTCGACCGGGGTGACTCTCCTTTGCATATTGCCTTCTAATTTGGTGGATGGCATTTGGGCCCTTGGCTGCATGGCCCGCATGTCGGTGAACAAAAGTATAATGGCATTGATGGGGAGGCGTTTAAGTGACCTAGGAGGAGCAGAAGCGGTAGAGTGTCTCCTTTGTACTAGTAGTAATTGTTTTTACGGGTAGCTGTAGAGTGTCTCCTTTGTACTAGTAGTAATTGTTTCTCTGGGCCCAAGACAAAACAGCCCATCCACACTAGTAAATAGTAAAATCAATTCAAAAGCCATATATTTCTTGAATGAGGCGCTACCACACCCACCCACACCCCCCAAACACAGGTGCTCTTCTTCCTCCTCCTCCCACTCACCTCACGTCATTTCGCTCCCTCGTACCCCCAAATTCCTCACCTCACTCCCTCTGAAAGCATGGCTCCTTCTTCCTCCTCCTCTGAAAACCCCAGCTCCCTTCTTCTTCGCTACTTTTCTAACTAGGCTCGTCATTCGTTACTCTGCTCAAATCCGTGGCCTGACAGCAGCCCTCGAGAAAATGGAGTGGCTGACCCCAGCGCCAGAAGATGAGGCTCCCACCGGCGGCGGCTGTTGTAGATCCCGCACCGGCAGCAGGGAGAAGCGGCGACCCGCCCCACGGATCGAGGAACTCGTAGAATCTCGGGTGGACCGCATCAGCGATATCCGGACGCCGTCCTTGGGAGATCATCTCGCTTCTCCCACCAAGGATTGCTGCCCTTTTAAGTCCTCTCAATTCGGTGGCGCCATCTATGGCGCCCACCTTATAATCTCATTGTCGTCAGCTATCTCTCTTCAATGATTTTGAAATCCCCGAGCCATCATATCCTCCCACGGGGCTCTGTTCAAAGCCTCTGCATCCGTCATGCTACGAGAAAGCATACCATGCCTGCATGGTGGATGCTGGCTGAAATCCCACAATTCACAGAACTACAGCTGCTTGAATTCTACTATTCCCCTGGAAATCACATACCAAATGCCATGAACTTGTGCCCTCAGCACCGATGTCCATCTCGCGGTTTTCCTCCTCTCTCCACACCGCCACCTTTGCGTTGTGCTACCTACCCGACAATCTGGTACTAAACCTTTGACTCCCATTTCTCAAAAACTTTCACTTGTGCGGATTAAGTATATTGGAGGCCTAATTGCACAGCATCATCCACTCCAGTTGCCTGTATTGGAGTGCTTAGTGCTGTTTTCCTGATTAGAATCGGTTGTCTCCAAATAAAGTTGCCTAACCTTGTAAGACTTGGAATTTCTTTTGACGGAAGGCAGCTCATCATCAAGATGACCCTTCACTTCAAGGTTGATCCTTGATTCTAGTTATTCACCGTTGCAAATAACCGTCCTCTCTGCGCCTAAGCTGGAGACCTTGGGTGTAATACATGATCTCTGTGCTCATTTCAATATGGTGTTTGGCTCCACAGTTCTTGGTACTTTATATTATCATCTACACTTGTAACCATAAGCTACATTTTAAATTTCTACGCATAATTTATATATCATCTTGGAGTACACATTTTGTACTAATATTATGTTCTATGCTCAATGAAGAGTTTCTCCATGGATGGCCTATCAATGGTGCTGGATTCATCAAGATCTTATATATCCAAATGAATAGTTTTGATCTGAACAAGATTATTGGCTTGCTGCAATGCTTTCCATGTCGGAGAAGCTGTATATAAAGGTGATAATTTCACGCACATTGGAAGCCCGCATATAGTGTACCAGAATTAACCGTTCAGCTGTTGCTCTTTCGACACTCTTCTTTTAGACATTAACTGTTTTCAATCTTCATGTATATTTAGGCAACAGGACGAGGTAAGAAAGTTATAACCAATCGGTGCATTAAGTAAGCATCGAGATTTTCTCACTTCTCATGAGATTCGATTGAAGACAATAACGGTAGAAGCGATATGTAGCCAACCATGCAAACACAAGATTTGTAACATTCTTCTGTTGAATCGAGGTTACTATTGTCCATCGGGCTTAAGTTTATCAGCAGCATGGTTTTGACGGATGGGTATGTTGAAGAGCAAAAAAGACTTTCGGTGGGCAAAAGAGCTTACGAGCGTGTCGGGCTTCTATTTACAACATATTGTGGTCATAATCCGATAAATTTTACGACCGGGATGTTCATTCTATGGACTGACCGATCCATTTGGTATGTTGCCGAAAGCAGTCTTTGGAGTTAGATGTTGTTGCCCTTTTCAATCTGGGTTTTTGTAAACACGATGAACAATTAACCCTCGTGCTTTTATGCAGTTTGTAGCTGGAGTTAGATGTTCCTGCCCTTTTCAACTCGGATGTGACTGTCATATTTTCTTTGAAACAAGGCAAATGGCTTGCCATTCATTTAATTTATAGTGAAATGTTGTAACAAATCCCAACCAAGGAAATAACATCACTCTCCCCGGCTGCTTGAGCTCACTGCGCATTCTGAAGCCAAGTGATTAGCCCCACCAACACCCACAAATTTATTTGAACTAGCACATCAAATGGGCTGTAAATTTTCATAGGAAAGGCTGCATGACCGTGATGATTTGGATTACGATAGTTGGGACCCGAGAAATAGCCTATCAAGGTGGCGGTCAACAAATGATTATGCCTACCGATCGTTGGATTGACATCCAACATCATCGTGTATCTTCTATCTCTTGTCTTCTTCCTCCGGCCGCCCAAACCAAACCACCCGTTGGCTCCTTTGCTCCGCCTCCATGGTGGCTGCGCCTCCGCCGCCCTATCGTGCGTACCCTCCAACGTTGGCGGTCCCTCCTCTATTCCCCACCGTCTGTTATTCTCGGCGGCGTCAGCCCCAACACGCACCAGCGCCCGAACGATCAACCTCGTACTCCCATCCGCGTGTGGCTGGACGGCGCATCTTCAACAGCTCTGTTCGTTCCGTCCAGGGCCTCACCGTCGTCCTCCGCCTTGCGGCCTTGGTTCGCTCGCCGTGCGCGATGCGCCACCCTCTTGTGTTGTCAGCGTCGTCAACAACCGAGAGGAACAAGGAAATATTGTACATGGAGAGGATGGCGGTAGGGACCCACCGACATCATGGCGATGCATGGCAAGTGCCTCTATAGTACAAGCCCAAAATATGGTTCCTCCTAATGGTTGGACATCGGGGCTCTCGCCATTGTCAGCGTAGTCAATAAACAAGAGAATTACACTCTGACGGTGACACGGGGACCCGACAAGTCCGCAGTTTTTTGAGGAACAAGCAATTGTTATTTATACTAGTTTTAGCGACGGATCAGGGTAACAAGCAGGGCTGTCACGGGGTTGTGGCCCGTCTAGCGAGGTTTTATTTATGTTTACCACATCATGAGCCCAGTTGTGTTTTTTTCTTGCTGAAAATGGCTAGCCCAGTTCTTTTTTTTAAAGAAATACCCAAACAAGGCCTACTTGCTTTATCGGCCCTATTGGGCTGCAAATCTTTCAAGACAAGGAGAGTTTCATTCGGTTTGCCCAGAAATCGGTTGTACATTTTTAAAACACATCAAACCGGAATTAGTTTCAATTTTATTCATTACAAGATCTTAAATTCCATTGATTTTATCGTGGACATTTTTGGATTTTATATTTATATAAATTATTTTTCAAAATAGTTTGAATGTGAATCGATATTTCTGGATTAAAAACAGTTGACCGCACCAAAATATGCAAAATTTCGTATTCTTTTTAACCATGGCCACAATGTGGGGTGTAATGCTAACAAAAACAAGATGGGCTTAGAAAAAAACTTCTTAAGAATTAGCAAATGGGTTGTACATTATTAGAAATAATGGCAGATGGGTTGTGTGTTGTTTTCCATAGATTTGAGGCTGACTTGTGTGCCTACTACAGGTTGACGCGTATGCTTTCATAAAAAAAGGTTGGCGCTACGCAACACCCTGTCAACTTAGTGAACACACGAGGCGATGGTGTTGGATGTCCATCCAGCGGCTGTCGTCTTCTTCAATCTCTGCTCTTCATGCTCCGGCCGCTCAAACAAGCGCCGGTAGGACTTCTTGCTCCCTCCTCCCTTGACGGCTATGCTGCAGCGTAGGCCTCCACGGCCCCATCGTACTCCCATCGCTGGCCTAGCCATCCCTCTACTCACCCACACATGTTGTTATTCTCCGTGACGGCGGGCGAACGATAAACTCTCGTACTCCTCGCGTGGAAACAAGCTGCTGAGTATTCCACAGCTCCGTGTCGTTCCTTCCTAGGCCTCGCCGTCGTCCATCGCCTGGTGCTCTCGGGCGGCCTGGTCAACATGGTCAGCGACCGACATCCATCGGAAGTGGACTGTATGTGGAGAGGTGACAGCTGGGTCCACGGCCGCCGCGGAAGAAATGCCTCCTTATTAGGCGCAAAATAATGATTCCTCCACGACAGCTAGGACCCACAGGAAGGGCCTCGTATTTTTGAAAAAACGTTCCCCCGCTGATAGGTCGGACCCACCAGCTATATCTTCGCACACAAGGAAGTGCCTCCTTATTACGCCCAAAAAAATGAATACCCCCTGCTAGCTAGGACCCACCATATTGCTGCCTGACTTGGGGCCTACTAAGTTGTGGGGCTGGAGGGCTTTGTCAACAGTCAATACTCGATGACCGTATGATGTCCATCCAGCGGCCATAGTGCTTCTTCGACCTCTGGTCTTCTTGCTCCGGCCGCCCAAAGCAGCGTCGGTCGTGCCTTTGCTCCTTCCTCCATGGCCGGTGTGCTACTGCGGAGGCCTCACCACCGCCATACTACTCCCACCTTTGGCAGGCCATCCCTCCACTCACCCACCCCCTATTATTCTGCGGCGGCAACCTCAAACCGCAACCGAACCAGTGAGCGCTCGTACTCCTCTCGCGTGGGCATCCTTGCGCGTCTTCCCGGCTCGCGTCGTCCCCTTCCTAGGCCTCGCCGTCGTCCACCGCCATGGTGCTCTCGGCGTGGCGTGGTCAATGTGGTCAACGACCGACTTCCATTGGAAGAAGTCTTGTCGTGGATAGGGTGACAGTGGGTCCACGGCAGCCGCAAGGAAGTGCCTCCTTATTCAGCGGAAAATAATTATTCCTCCACGACGGCGGAGACCCACGGACGGGCCACCGGTATTTTGCGAAAAAAATTGTTTCCCCCGACTCTTTGGGACACGGACGGACCACCATATTCGTGAAAAAATGTTCCCCATTGTCATTTCGGACCCACGGAAGTGCCTCCTTATTACGCACAAAAAAGAATACTCCCCGGCTAGCTGGGACCCACCTTAGTGGGAGGATGACAATGGGCCTACTAAGTTGATGGGGATGAAGGGCTTTGTCAACTTAGTCAATATGAGCGATTCTAGCTCCGGTGACCGTCGATGTCCATCCAGCGGCCGTAGTGCTTCTTCAACCTCTGGTCTTCTTGCTCCGGCCGCCCAAAGCAGCGCGGTCGTGGCGCATGCTCCTGCCTCCGTGGCGGCTCTGCTGCCTGAGAGCCTCACCGCCCCTACTATTCCCACCGCTGGCGGGGCCTGCGGCGGCAGCAACCTCACACGCGGCCGAACGGTGAACCCTCGTACTCCTCTCATGCGGGCTTCCACTTCGCGCCTTCCCGACTCGCGTCGTCCCTTCCTAGCCCTCGCCGTCGTCCACCGCTGTGGTGCTCTCCCCGGTGTGGTCAACGTGGTCAAGGAATGACTTCCATCGGAAGAGTATTGTCGTGGAGAGGTGGCAATTTGGGTCCTGACCACAGCCAGATTTTTTGTGATTTGCCAAGTAAATCGCTTTGTCGGGAACTGTTGGGCTGCAAATCTTTCAAGACGAGGAGAGCTTTCATTAATTTGGCGAGAAAATAGCCCATCGATAATGAGAAATTGGCTGTACATTTTAAAACACATCAAACCAGCAATTAGTTTCAAATATCTTTTTCATTTCAAGATTTTAAATTACAATAATTTTTATGCGTGGAGAATTTGTTGGATTTTATATTGATATACATTTATTTTTAAAATCAGTTTGAATGTGAGTGAAATTTCAGGATTAAAAACAGTTCGGACCACACGAAATATGCAAAATTTAAGTATAATTTTTTAACCGTGGCCACAATATGGGCTGTAATGCTAACAAAAGAATATGGGCTCCAAAAAACCTTAAGAATTAGCAAATGGGCTGTAAATTATTAGAAATAATGGCATATGGGTTGTATGTTGTTTTCCACAGTTTGAGGCTTTCCTAAAAAAGGTTGGCCTTTAGCGTTATTTGTTGGATGTCCATCCAATGGCGTCGTCTTCTTCAATCTCTGCTCTTCTGCTCCGGCCGCTCAAACAAGCGTCAGCGAGACTACTGCTCTCTCCTTCCATGACATTGTTACGCGGCATGAGCCTCACCGCCCACCCCGTACTCCCATCAGCGGCCTAGCCATCCTCTACTCACCCACACTGCTGTTATTCTCCGGCAATGGCGAACGAACGATAAACCCTCGTACAGTCGTACTCCCCTCCGCGTGGGAAACAACTGCGTAGTCTTCCCTACCTCCGTGTCGTTCCCTTCCTAGGCCTCGCCATCGTCCGCCGCCGTGGTGCACTCGGGGCGGCGTGGTCAATGTGGTCAACCATCGACTTCCATCGGAAAATCTTGTCGTGGAAGCGGCGGCTGGGTCCTGACGCAGACAAGAAGTGCCTCCTTATTCGCGCAAAATAATTATTCCTCCACGGCGGCGGGGACCCACGGACGAACCACGTGTTCGCGAAAAAACATTTCCCCACGGTTGTTGGGACCCACCAGCTACACCTTCATGCGTAAGGAAGTGCGTCAGGAAAAAATCAAAATGATTAGCCCCATTCTTTGGGACCCACCAGCTACATCTTCTACGCAAGGAAGTGCGTCCGGGCAAAAAAGCGATTCACCCACATTGCTGGGACCCATCAGCTACATCTTCGCATGCAAGGAAGTGCGACGGTCGGGACCCACTGGTCGAGCGTATGTAGCTTTGTCATTCAGTGTGACGTGTACATACATCTTTGGTCGTTGTAGTAGCGCGCGTGTAAGTAGTAGAGGCGCGCCGCGTAGCATGTACTGCGTATGTCTGTGGCCGGTGCAAGAAAGAAAATCTGACCCGCGTATGTGTACATCTGGCGGGGTCTCGAAACGCCTACTCGCGCATACGTGCGGCGGGGCTCGTGTACATGGCTGGGTGAAGCGGGCTGTCGTTGTCGTCGTGTTCATGGGAAGCAGCGAGTGCGTCGTGTTCATGGGGAAACAGCGGAATGCGTCGTGTTCGCCGGAGAACAGCGGAACCGTGAGAGCCAACCGGCTTGGGCGGAACAAGCGATGGGCGAGGCTTGGCGTCCGCTGGCGGAGAAAGCGGACCTCCTACATTGGAGCAGGGTCTGTTGATCGGGAGGGTGTGGCGTACCATAAAGCGGAGAAGCGGACCTCCTACGGTCGAAGCAGGGGTCTTGTTGATCGGGAGGGGTGTGGCGTACCGCGCAAAGCGGAGAAGCGGACCTCCTACGGTGAAGCAGGGGTCTGTTGATCGGGAGGGTGTGGCGTACCACAAAAGCAGACCAAGCGGACTTTTGTTGGGCGCTATGGTGAAAGCAGGGGTCTGTTCGCCGGGAGGGTGTGGCGTGCCATAAGCAGGACTCCACGGGATCTGTTCATCTCCACCGTCGACCTCCTCCGGCCTCCACAGGCTACCGTCGACCTCCTCCGGCCTCCACGGGCTCTGTTCATCCAGCCTCCACGCGCTACTCCACGATTCTTGTTCAACCACCCCTCCACGGGCACCCTCCACCGTCTCTGTTCATCCAGCCCTCCACACCATGGGGTCCCGTTCAACCACCCTCCACGGCCACCCCTCCACCGTCTACTATTCATCCAGCCCTCCGGACGGCGGGGTCCTGTTCATCGAGAAACAGCGACACGCTCACTGTTCATCCACCCCCATAACACTCCTTTGTTCATCAATCGATCGGCTTGATTAGCAGCGATAGCGAAGAATCGCTCGATCGAGTTCGATTAACGGCCGTCGATCAATCGCTCGGGTTGATTAGAGCCAACGCCTCTTTCGGGTTCGATTAGAAATAACGCCTACTTTTACGCATGTCGTGTCACGAGAAAGCAGCGCATCGCTTTCGACCCCGACCTCCCATCGTGGCAAGGAACTCCCGAAATTTTCCTCCCCTCGCTTCTACCATTGTTTTTCCATCATGGGCGGCCCAAAGAATGTCATGCAGCTGCGTCTCCGGCCGCCCAAGGCGAAAAGCCTATTTTACATCATGATTTTTGTCATAAGTAAGAGCCCTCCACATCTATGGTGATACGGGTTTTGTCACAATTATCGTCATAGAAGTGTCATATATATGATGAAAAAAAAATTTCGTTCGACCCAAAATGTCACGGATGTGTCTTTTTTGTAGTGTAGTAATTAAAAGAAACCCAAAAATATTTCCGTTCTTCTTTTGCTTGTTGGGAGCTTTCCGTGTAAATAGTTTTATTTCTTTTCTTTTCTTTGGGGTCGATAGGGAAGACCATGATTAAATTATTGAAGTGGCTCTTATATGCATTATTGTTGATTTAACCAAGAGCCCATATTGCCTTGTCTTCTCTGTTTATTGAATGCTTTCATGATTCGACTTAGTCAATGCCGTGCACTCTTATTATTATTCACATCATTCGGTAGTGCAAGTGAAAGGCAATTATGATGATATATGATGGGTGGTGAGATGAGAAAAGCTGGTATGAACTCGACCTCTTTTGTTTTTGTAAATATGATGAGTTCATCGTTCTTGATTCAGCTTATTATGAGTAAACATGTTTGCAATGACAATTAGAGATCATAGTTGCTTATTCCATGCTTGATTAGCTATGAGTTATAATGGTTTACCTTGCATGCCAACATGCTATCGAAATGGTTATGATGTGGTATGATGGGGTGGTATCCTCCTTTGAATGATTTAAGTGACTTGACTTGGCACATGTTCACGCATGTAGTTGAAACAAATCAACATAGCCTTCACGATATTTATGTTCATGGTGGATTATATCCTACTCATGCTTGCATCCAATGTTTATTAATTTTAATGCATGTACATGGCTGTTGTCGCTCTCTAGTTGGTCGCTTCCCGGTCTTTTGCTAGCCTTCACTTGTACTATGCGGGAATCTGCTTGTGTATCAATCCATAAACCCCAAAGTTATTCAGATGAGTCCACTATACCTTCCTATATACGGTATCTACCTGCCGTTCCAAGTAAATTTTATGTGCCAAACTCTAAACCTTCAAATAAACATTACATTTTGTATGCTCGAATAGCTCATGTATCAACTAGGGCTGCCCTTATCTTCCATGTTAGGCGGGTTATTCTCAAGAGGAGTGGACTCCGCTCCTCACTCACGAGAAAATGGCTGGTCACCGGGATGCCCGGTCCCATGCTTTATGCAAACTAAATCAAAATTAATTGCAAACAAAACTCCCCCTGGGACCTGATGGTTGTTGGAGGCACTCGTTGTTTCAAGCAAGCCATGGATTGATGCTTGTTGGTGGAGGGGGAGTATAAACTTTACCATTCTGTTTGGGAACCGCCTATAATGTGTGTGGCATGGAAGAGATCGCCATCTCTTAGTTGCTATGTTGACAATGAAAGTATACTGCCCAAAATATTATTTATCTCTATTTCAAAACCGAGCTCTGGCACCTCTACAAATCCCTGCTTCCCTCTGTGAAGGGCCTATCTATTTACTTTTATGTTGAGTCATCACCCTCTTATTAAAAGCACTATTTGGAAACACAAGCTGTCATTGCATTCATCACTATTAATTTATATCGGGTATGACTATATTGGATCTCTTTTACCATGAATTACAATGTCTAGTCGGTCCTTGATCTTTAAAGGTGCCTGCATTTATGTTTCTTGCGGTCTCGAGAAAGGGCTAGCGAGATACCATTTTGTTATATCATATTATGATTGTTTTGAGAAAGTGTAGTCATCAGAGATTTATTATTATGGCTCGCTAGTTAATTATGCTATTGATATGAGTAATCATGAGACACGAGAATTATTGCAAATGTGGTTAGTTATGATCTTTCTGAAAACTTGAATGCGGATTGACATATTTACAACAACAAGAGCAAAGCGAGTTTGTAAAGTTTTCTTTTCTCTTTCGGTTTGTCAACTGAATTGCTTGAGGACAAGCAAGGGTTTAAGCTTGGGGGAGTTGATCGTCTCCGTCGTATCTACTTTTCCAAACACTTTTGCCCTTGTTTTGGACTCTAACTTATATGATTTGAATGGAACTAACCTGGACTAACGCTGTTTTTGCAGAATTGCCATGATGTTGTTTATATGCAGAAAACAAAGTTCTCGGAATGACTGAAACTCCACAGATTATCTTATAAAAATAATAAAAAATCCTGTAAAGATGAAGACCGGGGCCCACATCACATCCCACGAGGGTGGGCGCGCCCCAAAGCGCCCCCTACCTCGTGGGCCCCAGAGACCTCCACGCCAACTCCAACTCTATATATTGGCTTTGGAGGAGAAAATCAGAGAGAAGAAATCATCGCGTTTTACGATCTGAAGCCGCCAAGCCCTAAAACCTCTTGGGATGGCTGATCTGGAGTCCGTTCGGGGCTCGGAGAGAGGATTCATCGCCGTCGTCATGATCAACCATCCTCCATCACCAATTTCATGATGCTCACCGCCGTGCATGAGTAATTCCATCGTGGGCTTGCTGGGCGGTGTGGGGTTGGATGAGATTTATCATGTGTCGAGTTAGTTTTGTTGGGTTTGATCCTAGTATCCACTATGTTACGAGATTGATGTTGCTATGACTTTGCTATGCTTAATGCTTGTCACTAGGGCCGAGTGCCATGATTTCAGATCTGAACCTATTATGTTTTCATGAATATATGTGTGTTCTTGATCCTATCTTGCAAGTATATAGTCACCTACTATGTGTTATGATCCGGCAACCCCGAAGTGACAATAATCGGGACCACACCCGGTGATGACCATAGTTTGAGGAGTTCATGTATTCACTATGTGCAAATGCTTTGTTCGGTTCTCTATTAAAGGAGGCCTTAATATCCCTTAGTTTCCATTAGGACCACGCTGCCACGGGAGGGTAGGACAAAAGATGTCATGCAAGTTCTTTTCCATAAGCACGTATGACTATATTGAATACATGCCTACATTCGTTGATGAATTGGAGCTAGTTACTGTGTCACCCAAGGTTATGGTATTACATGATGAACCGCATCGGCATGATTATCCATCACCGATCCGATGCCTCTGAGCTTTCCATATCTTTGGTTTACGCTTATTTACTTTCCGTTACTCTTGTTACAATCACTACAAAATACCAAAAATATTACTTATGCTTACTTTACTTTTGCTACCATTACCACTACTATCATATTACTGTGCTACTAAACACTTTTACTGCGAGATACTAAGTTTCGGTGTGGTTGAATTGACAACTCAGCTGCTAATACTTCAGAATATTCTTTGGCTCGAATCAATAAATTTGGGTTGAATACTCTACCCTCGAAAACTGTTGCGATCCCCTATACTTGTGGGTTATCAACGGTTTCCACGGTTACGAAAAGGCGCTGGGGGGCGAGCGGTTGCCCAGAGGTCACCTGCTTGATGACTAGGGCGAGTGAACCGCATGCGTATATCCTTTTACACATTGATCTGGTGACCATTTCTTTTGTGTTGCCTAATCACAAGCAGTTCATCCAGTGAGCTGTATTTATACTCTCGCATACACCTTCATGTGGCTGCCCATTTCTTTTGTGTTGCCTAATCACAAACAGTTCATCTGAGTGAACCGTATCTTTGTGTATCACACGCCTTCATCGGCTGCCCGTTTCTTTTGTTCCTCCTCGCCATAAGCAGTTAATTGAACTAAACCGTATGCCCTTCGCCGCTGCGCAACTAAAACTTGAACCGTGTTTGATGCATCCATCATCGCAAATGTTTTATACATTTCTGACGGTTTTCATACAACACCATTTGCGATTATTGCATCGCACACACTTTCTCGAAGGGTCTCTGGTCGTAGTGTCGCGTTAGCAGCATCCTGCAGTAGTGTTAGAAGGGGTGTAGCTGGTTCTCTATCCAACTGGGTAGGGGTACAATCTGCGTGAGTCTAGGTTATGTGTGGTGGGGCTGGTTCTTGGGCAAGTACAACCGTGGTTCTATCTACATCGACAGGTATCACGATCTTTTTTCTGAAGACCGTGTTTTTACTCCCACAGATACTGCCATCACCCCCTCCAATTGAAATGGCTGGTAAACAAGAAAAGTAATTGAATGTATAGACATTGTAAGATAGACAGGTGCAATGGATAATAGGGAAGAAAACAGGGCATGAAATAATTCACATTTATGTTGTCTAACTAAACAGAATAGCAGGACATAAATTTCAGATATATGATGGCTAATTAAACAGGATAGCATGACACAATTTCACATGTATGATGGCTAACTAAACATGATAGAATGACATACTTCAAAATATGATGACTATGTAAATAAAATGACATGATATAACTATATGATGTGTCTATTAAAGTGGTTGGTATGCCATAAATCACAAACATGCCGTCGACGGAAACATGATGGCATGATATAATTCACGGATAGAATGACATAATTCAAAATATGATGACTATGTAAACATGATGAGATGATATATCTATATTATGTCTTTATAAAATGGGTTGGCATGCCATAATTCAGATACATGTTGTCTATGTAAACATCATGGCATGATATAATTCAAATATATGATTTATATACTAAGCAAGTGAGCAGAGGGCAATCGCATATATGATGTGTCAACTAAGGAGATGGCAGTCAATATTGTGTATATGATGTAAAAACTAAGCATTGCAATACAACATGTGCATGATATGAGTAATATAACCCTGCCAAGTTTGAGCATACACCTCAGGGGGATAATAGGACTGGTCATCTGCCTCTGAATCCTCCTCTGAGAAGCTATCTGTAACCAGCAAGATATCTGCTTCAGCAGGTAGCATTGTCTGCTCTGAAGACCTTGTTTTCACTCCAGATTTCTCCATCACCAATTCCAATGGCTGATGCACAGGAAAAGCAGTTGAATATACAAACATTGTTGACAAATGCAATGAGAAATACAAGAAAAGGACGGGATGATATAATTCACATATATGACGCTTGGCTAAACAGCATGGCATTGCATAATTCACATATATAATGCCTTGCAACAAGATAGCATTGCATAATTCACATATATAATGTCTTGCAACAAGATGGCATTGAATAATTCACATATATGGTAATTAGACATTAAAAAGGTGGCATTCACACAAAGCATGTCTAAACTAAGCAAATGACATAGCAATGCAAGATACCATCACATACGATATAAGCAACATAACCTGCCAAGTTAGAGCATGCACCTCGAGGAAATAGGACTATTCATCATCTCGAATCCTCCTCGAGGATCTATCCGTAACCGACAAGACATGCGCTTCATCGAGATAGCATTATGCGCTCACGAAGACCTTATTTCCACTCAGATTTTTCCATGACCATGCCGAATGGGTGATGCACAGGAAGAGTAATTGAATGTACTAAAATTGTTGACAAATTTAATACGTAATAAAAAATGATGGCGATATAATTCACATATAAGATGACTAGCTAACCGGGTGGCATTTCAAAATACACATATATGATGCTGGCTAAACAACATGGCATTACATGATTCCCATATCACGATAAACAAACTAAGCAGATGGCATTCACACAAAGCATGTCTAAACTAAGCGGATGACATATTTTATGTATAAAGTAAGCAATGCAAGGCACCATATACATGATATTACCAACATCGGCATGCCAAGTTAGGCGAAGACCTCGGGGGTAAATAGGAATGGTCTTCTCATACGAATCCCCCTCGAGCAGTTATCTTCCTCTTGATTACAATCCGAAATGGGTGGAGGGGGTTCCTTTAGCCCACCATGGGCGGCGTCGCATGAAGTTTTATTGCCGCATAAGGCTCGTCTCTTTTGCTCTACATGTTCGGTTCCATTGTGTACATTAAGCGACATGCATAGGAATAAAACATAGTGAGATTATGTAAGGAGTGCATGCACAAATCCGGAGTGATGGTAGCAAAGTGTGGATAGACCCAAAACCAATGATAGCGAGGCGGATGATAGCTTTAGTTAAAAATACAAATAATGGCTCCTTTAATGTTTGTTTGCACCCAACATGAAACTCATAGTAGACACCGAGATTAACGGATAGTAGACAAATAATGCGATTGCTGCCCAAATATGTACCCCACAACCATTTTAAAACTGAAGTTTCAGCATTAGTTTGGACTGACTCGAGTCTAATAGGTGTACGATGATAAAGTAGCATGTCATCATATTAGGTGATGCATAAGTAGCGGAACACGGAAGAGTGCGACCTCTCTTGCGGACCGTGTAGTCCTCAAGGTAAATGCCTTTCGATTGATGATGGTAATCTGGTTATGCGTGGCTCTTTGGCGGAGGAACAAGATGCGAGGTGGCGAAGAGCGAGTGCGGAGGCGGATCCTGCTTGTGGTGAACCCTTCCATCGTTGGAGCAGCTAAGGTGGGGTGGAACATAACCTGGCGAGGCGGGACAATCAACACAAGGTTTTCTTTGACACATATCTGTAAGAGAAGTAATTGTGTAAGGGCTTGCTTGAATTTGAGGATTGTAATAATGCAGGGATATGAAATACACATGAATAGGATAGGAATGCAGGTGCAAATCAGAAAATTTATAAACACAGGATTTCTGCCAATCTGGGTGTTTGGTTCACAAGAATTGGAAGATCACAGGATGCAATGAAGCATGGTGAGATTAAGTCAAACCACAAGAAAATTCTGATTACAATGCTATTATGCTTCTATCTCTTAGTCTTGTGCTTCATGACTAGGAATTTGAAAAGGAGGACAAGTGGATATTAAAATTCATACGTTTTTTCTTTCAAGGAGACACTAAAGGAACAAATCCTACAGTTTTCCTTTGCTCCATTCCTTTGAACCAAATGCATGAATAGTAGTGCCATAGGAAAATTTCCAATTCCTATGTTTTTCCTTCACTTTTCCTTTCAAGCTGGCGATTCTAGTAGGCAGGCTTTGAAAGTCGTTATATCGACTAGAGGGGGTGAATGGCGATTTTATGAATTCTTCAGCGAGGAATTTGCGGTGAGGAAATTCCTTAGCGAAGAACTACTGCAATGCGGAATAAGTACTCAGAAATAAGCATAACAGATTACAAGCATAGTCATCATGATGAAATGAAGACAATCACAGTCTCTGAAAGCGTAATCACGAGGATAACACAAGATGAAGACAAAGCAGTGAAGAAATTGAGGCGGGGAAATTGAGAAAGTCTTGATCAAAGTCTTCAAACACAGATATGAACAAGCACTCAACACGATAATGAGGAAATGAAAGGGTTGAGGAATTAGAACCGATTAGGTTGGTGAAGACAATGATTTGTAGACCAGTTCAAGCTGCTGACTCGGTTATGCGTATGGTTGGAAGCGGTGACTATTTAAACTCGAGGACACACAGTCCGGACACCCGATCGCGAACCGCAGCTCGGGACACCAAGTCCTCATCGTATTCTCCTTGAACTAAGGTCACGGACCTCGTCCAATCACTCGTGGTAAGTCTTGAGCGACTTCCAAACCTTCACAGACTTGGTCACTCGGCGATCCACAATTCCTCTTGGATGCTCTAGACCATGGCGCCTAACCGTCTGGAAGAAGCACAGTCTTCAAAGGTAAAGCGTCGGATCCATGGGATCAATTTCTTGATGATGCTCAATCACTTTGGGTTTATGAGGGGTTTGGTTTTTTGGGGTTTTCCTCACTTGATGATTTTAGCTCAAAGTCCTCGGAGGATGGGTTGCTCTCAAATGACAAGTGTCAGAGTTCTCTCGGAGCAGCCAACCAGCTAGTGGTTGTAGGGGTGGCTATTTATAGCCTCGGGAGCAACCCGACATGATAAGACATAAATGCCCTTCAATGATATGACCGTTAGGTGGATAAGATATTTTGGGACAGGTGGCGCATGCAACCTGTGGTCGGAAATTTGAATATCAAATTCCTCGGGGCTATCATGTTCCTCCTTTGTGTAGGCAATCCATGGCGAATTCCTAACTCCTCGGTCGAACAAATTCCTCGGCGACGGAAGAACTTCGTCTACATTCTTGAAGAAATTGGTAAGCGTATGAGATTTCAAAGGCTTCACTCGAAGGGATTGGTAGGTGTAGGATTTTGAGTTGAGCATCACATGGAAATTTTTCCTTAGTATTTCCTCGACCCCCTTTAACGATGCGGTGTTTCCTATGACTCAAGAAGAGAAAATGAAACTACGAAAACAAAAGTCTTCACGCTTCATGTTCCTCAAATGAATACCAAGTCTTCAAGGTCACACCAATTTCTTCACTTTCAAAGTCTTGAGAATATCAAAGTCTTGGTTGAAGAACTTCATTTTTAGAATTCGACTTTCCTTGTAAATATCAAACTCCTCATAGACTTATAGACTGTGTACACTCACAAGCGCATTAGTTACTTAACCTATAAGTCTTCCATACACCAAAATCACTAAGGGCACTAGATGCACTTACAATCTCCCCCTTTTGGTGATTGATGACAATATAGGTTAAGTTTTCAGAGGATAAACATATGAATTGTAAATACTGATAATGAGGAATTTGATTGCGAGATATAGAAGAACTCCCCCTGAAGATGTGCATAGTGAGGAATTTGCTTTTGAGGCAATGCACATTTGAAGAATTGAATCATGGAGATCTCCCCCTATATCTTGTAATTCATACAAGCATTTAACATATAATATGAAGAATTTGAAATGCATGATGAAATATGGTGCTTGATGTTATGCAAGGTAACGCCTCAAGAGTATCAGAGCCCAAATCGATTTGCTATGAAGATTTTCAAGGAGCTCACGAGAATCAGAGCATAGAGCAAGAGCATAATGCATCAAAAGTATCAAAGCACCATCGGGTTTAAGATTACAACTCGATCAATAAAGGTTTTAGAAGAGCGAGAGTTGTAACTTAATAGAAATAAAATACTGTATATAGACAAAAACTAGACCGGCTTGAAGACTAACTCAAATTTCTCCCCTTTGTCATCGAATGACCAAAAGGATCGGCGAGGACTAACGCTCTGAAGAATTTCAAGTTGAAGATGGGCGCTTGACATTGTTGGGGTCGGTTGTTGAAGTAGGACCAGCCGCGATGTCTTCCAAATCTTCATTTCATCGATGTGCGAGATGAAGAATAGGAGCTAGCCACCAAGGAAGGAACTTTGACCTTCTTGAATTTCTTGGAGGAGGTGCAGACCAGTCAAATTCTTCCTTGAGACCCATTGAAGTCAGTTCTTCTTCTTTGTAGACATGTGAAAGAACAGCCAGTGCGCTTGAAGGTTTCATGGAGGTAGTAGTGGTTTTCTTCACTTCATTGTGTGTTGAGGTCATGTTGTAAATAAGAGTACCAAGCGGCGCTTGACCCATTTATGATTCGATCAACCTTGATGAAGGCGAGGGTAACTCACGATCGATCATCACCACAGGTCTGATAGCTTGAGGACTTTGCTTGGTGAGGTATTTCTTGGTGAGTCATGTGTGGCGAGTCATCATTGGTGGAGTAGGATGCTGCTTTGGCTGTCCATCAATGGGCGAATGCCTTCATCGATCCACAGCGATGGCCTTGCCCTTGTCATCGGTGAGGTAAAGTCCGTTTGAGGACTTCAATCGAGGGGCAAGTAGCTGTAGTGGTTCAAAGTATCAGCCTTGTAGTTGAGTGAAGACCTTGACTGATGAATCTCATAATCCAAAGGCGCATAAGGCTTCGGCTCAAATGGTGACATAGCTATGTTTGCGAGTCCTCATGAAGAAATCATGGAAGTTGGCGGGAGCGCCATGGATGATGTTGAAAAGCATATTCTTCATGATGCCAGCGACTTCTTCATCGTTAAGTCGTGACCTTTGATTGGACTCATTGTCTTCGTCGAATCCGATGAACAGTCGAGGCACATATAATAATTCCTTGCGAGAATTTGGTTCTCGGGCCTGCCTTGGCTTCAAAGGCTTCATCGGCACTTGCATATAGTGATCTGAAAGTTCTTTTTAAGTAAATGAATCGGCGTGCACCATCAAGTGGAGGACTGAGTGGTAGGGCGCGAAGCAATTCGATTCTTTGGTGCCTTGTAGTGATATTTTCGGTCATCCAATCTAAGAACCATGAGTTCCGTCTTGACATCTCCGGTGATGTGCGGCGTTGCATAAAGCTGAAGAATTAGCTCTTCATTCGATCCACGAGATATCGGTGCAGAAATTTAGAAGTCTGCGTCGTGAAGAACACAGAGGGCGGCTCAAAGCTGGCAGCGACTCCATATCCACATGAGGAATATGAGCATGATCGAAGATTTTATCCTTGTTGAAAACCGAGGAATAGAAGTTGGCTTGGTGGCAGTCGAAGTGCCTCTTCCTAATCGAGCAGAATCATAAGGATTATATTCGATGAAGAACACGTGCTCGGCAAAGAAATCTTCAGCCTTGAACTTTTGCTTGCTTGAGCGGATTCTTTTGCTTGGGCAGAGGGTGTCGATGAGTTGCATCACCACCTCGAGGAATCGTAAGTTCAGGTTCTTGGTGAGGAATTTCTTGATCCTCAACGAGTGCGATCGAGGATTAGCGGCGGCAGTTTCATCGACACTAGTGGCTGGAATTTCTTCATGCACAGAATCGGTGTGTTGATTTTCTTGAGTCCATTTGGACTGTTTGTGCGGGGTGAGGAATCTATTGGGCGGGGTGAAGAGAGGAGTATTGGGATCTTGACTTTCCCAAAAGTCATCATTGATCACTGGTGTGGTGCATCAATATCCATCTTCATCTTCAATTTCCTCAACACCAGCTGAGGAATTTCATAGTCGATGAGGAAATAGCTGGGGTTGAAGGATTGCATCACTTCAATTTCTTCATCAACCTGCTCTGCCGAGCGGCGGACTAATGTTCTTCATCGGATCGATTGGGATCTCATAGTCTTCTCCAAAGGAACAACTTCCTTTGATGGTATGGAGGAAATTGGAACAGCATCAATTGGATTTTCAAATGAGCTGGTCATTGGCTTCATTTTCTTCGCGCCGAAGAATCGATGCAATGATGTTTTCCTTTTCTTCACGCAGCTAGATTCTGCAGCCTTGGTTTCTTCACGATGAGGCGGATGGAAGAGCTGGAGTTGGAGTTAGCGCGGGAGGGCTGAGGAATTTGGTTCAGTTTCTTGGTATGGCGATCGGTTGCCTGTCTTGAGCAATTTCTTCGGCGCACCACTAGTGGGTGCCACAGCAATTCTTCGGCGGTGGAATGGGATCATCAGCCACTGGAACTAACATTTTCATCAGCATCTGAGCGTCATCGGGTCTTGGCATGTTCTTCGATCGGTTGGGCTGAGGCTTGACTGAGGAATTTCATGTTACCTTTGGGCGGCAACATTGGTGAAGATTTTCGTCAGGTTGGCGAATCGACCTTGGCCCCTTGCCAATCAGCATAGTATGAATCGAAGTTTTCTTGAGGTCTTGAATTTCGATCTGGACTGGAGAAGCTCCTCGGTGTCATCTTGACAGCGTTTTTCTTGAGAACTTCTCCTTCCTATATTGAGCCTTTTGATTTCCCTCGCCTTCTCAAACTTCCATTTTCTTGATGATGAAGTGAGTCAACATATGACTTTGTCGGTGTCGAGATGAAGGTCGGGCATAGGGGTATTGGGATCCTCGTGCCAGAGATCAATAAAGTCGAGGACTTTCTTCGGGTCCAATAGCAGTGGCACAGACGTACCTTTGGCTCTAGCGGCCTTTACTTGTCGGTCTCTGATGATTTCCGCAAGTTCTTCATCAGACGCTTCATCATCAGATGGCACATGGAATGCAACCAGTTTCTTCTTTGGGCTGGGCGAGGACCTCGTCCAGCTGTTGCTTTGGTCTTCAATTTGAGTCGGTCGAGATGAAGAAATGGGAGGCGGTGAGAACTTCGAAATGCGAGGCAATTGAAACCAGCAGTCCTTTGGCATGTAGCTAGGTGCACGAGGCTGAAGGTTTTGATGGAGCTGTTGAGGACTTTGGTGGAACAGCAGCGGTGTGAGAATTTGCTTGGAAGGTCTTTCTTTGAGGAACTTGGCGTGAGTAGCGGATGATGAAACACTTGGCTTATGAGCGAGGCTTCTTTGCATGGATTTCCTCGGTTTGACCGAGACCTCATGTGCGATGTGGCCGAGAATCCTCATTGAATTTCTTCTTGCCTCCTTTGCTTGCTTTGCCAATTTTGCTTGGCGTTTAGCCCATTCATCGGGAAAGTCCTCACCTCGTTTGATGCTTGTGGGATCAGCTACTTGGCAGGTGCCAAAGGAGCTCTTGGGCATGGAGGATTTAGGCGAATTTCTTCATGTACTTAGGAGTTACATATCTGTATTCCCTCCATTCCGTGCCCATCTCCGTTCAATCTTACGAATCGCACCTTGCGTTGATTTTTCTTTCTTCATCCGGTGTGCATTAGTGGCATATATTTCCTCGGGGATTTCAAGCGCAGTCATAACCTCAGGTTTCTTTCCTCCCTACGTGGCTTCTTACCGTCGCCATTTTCTTGATTGAGAAATTGAACAATTGAGTTCTCTGAAGAAGTATGCAGTTTTCTTGAGAGCGCTGCAAATGAGTTAAGTTGATGAGAACCTAGGATTGAGCGGACATTTGTACTGTGAACAGAGTATAGGTGCGAGGAATTTGGAGAGGTCATATCGTTCTCAAAAGTTTTCTTTTAAAAAGTTTTGAGATTTTGACGAGATGAGCTTTGAGGAATTTCACTAAGCGTTCTTTGTCTTAGGTTCGAGTTGTATAGATCGAGGATCCACACAATTGAGGAATCTTGAAGAAAATCATTGCTTAGAAACTAATCATGGGATTTGAGGTGTTCATATGTGTGAAGATTTGAAGAATAAACACCTTTGAAGAATTTGAAGAAGATTTGAGAATCAAAGCGAGTAATAAAAGTAACTTTTAATTACGAAGTGAAGAACACGACGAACTGAGAAGAACAGTTGGGAAGTTAATCGTTCAGATCTTCACGCCCTAACGGCGGAGGAAGACAGCTCTGGCGGCGGAGTGAGGATTTCATGATCGTAGCGAAATCGTCGGCGGCGAGTCAAGCGATGAAGCTTTTCCTCACCGTGACGATGGAGTAAGCGGCGCTAGGGTTTGAGGAGCTTGGCGGGAGAGAGGTCGGCGAGTAAAGCAGTGAGGAAGGAGAGGGTATTTATAGGCGGTGAAAAGCGGATCGCTTAGAAGATTTAGGGGCGAACATACTGACCATTTCCTTCTCACGACATGTGTCACCCCGTCTTGTGTAGTGGAGATCGTGTGTGATCGTGGGTGAATAAAATAATGCATCGTGGGATCGGAGCAGTTTAGCGGTAAAACCGAAAGTTTGGATAAGATCAGTTGTAAAGTTCGTTCGCAATTTCTTGAGCTATCAAGGACATAGTGAAGATTTTGAGCGAGTTTCAAAATAGAAGCGCACATGAAAAATTGTGAATGGATTGGGTTGAGTATAGCATAGAGGAAGGTCCGATCACATTCACTTAGCGAAAAAACGACTTGAAGAAATAGCCATAAGTGAATCTTTGTAGAGGACATAAACCATATATATATATATATATATATATATATATATATATATATATATATATATATATATATATATATATATATATATATATATATAGGACAAATTTTATCTACCACCGTGGTAGTTACCACCACTATAGTTTGGTAAGTTGTATGTAGTATCTGTAAAAACGAAAGTATGTATGTCGTAGTATGTAGTATATAACGATGTTTAGGTAGTATATATACTACTTTTTAGATAGTATGTACCATATTTTAAGCATGCTCTTTTTACATTACAAATATATGCGTATTTCATAAATATAACAAAACTATGGGCTCATATGCAATTTTTCATGTAACTTAAGTTTAAATATCTTAGATATAGTGTATGAACATATTTAGAGTGATAAAGTAGTATATATAGTACCACATGGTAGTATTTGAGACATGTGGGGTAACTACCACTAGGTGGTAGGATGTATTTTCTATATATATATATATATATATATATATATATATATATATATATATATATATATATATATATATATATATATATATATATATATATATATATATAGTCAATGAAGAAAGGCAAGACGGAATCAGTGAAGATTTTGCAAAGTTGAAGAATTTGAAAAACTGAAGAATTTCAAAACGAGGAAAAACTCAAATTGAAGATTTTCAACTTTGGTGGTGGCGTGACCCACCGTATAAGAATGATGATTTCAGACACACGCTTACAATTGTCGTAGGGTTACGAGAATCAAATTCTTCATTAATTTCTTCACACTAAGAGTGTTATTCTTCATTGATTGAAGAAAAGCGTTTCTTCATGTGTTGCACATCTAAGTCATCAATTTTGCATAAGTGTTAGGATGTGTCCTTTTCAAGAACGTTCAAAGATTCTAAGATATTTAGCTCACACCGCAACTTGCTAAATCTCTTCTCATCCAGGGCTTAGTGAAGATATCAGCTAGCTGTTCTTGATCTTCACGTGCTTTCGATGGAGATGTCGCCCTTCAATACATGATCACGAAGAAAATGATGGCGAATTTGAATGTGCTTTGTCTTGAGTGCTGGCGGGTTGTGAGCAATCTTGATGGCACTCTCATTGTCACAATAGAGAGCACATTCTTCACGTTGATGCCGTAGTCCTTGAGTTTGCTTCATCCATAGCAATTGAGCACAACGAGTCGGCAGCAATGTATTCAGCTTCCGCGATGAGCGGTGATCATGATTCTGTTTCTTGAGGACCAACGGACCAAAGATCGTCAGAAATGACAAGTACCGGATGTTGACTTGCGGTCCACGATCACCAGCATAGTCGAGTCGAATATCAATGAGATCAAAAGTAGAGCCCTTGGGGTACCATAATCCTAGTGTTGGTGTGTGAGCTAGATATCGAAGAATATGCTTCTGACCTTATGGTGTGATTCCTTGGTGTAGCTTGAAATCGGGCACACATGCAAACACTAAGCATTATATCTGGCCTAGATGCACATAAGTACAATAAAGAACCAATCATGGGCGGTATACCTTGTGATCGAAGTCAATACCATTTTCATCGATTGCATAGATGGCCATTTGTGGGCATAGGAATTTTGACACCTTTGCAATCTTGCATGCGAATTTCTTGAGGACATCTTTGAGGTATTTCTCTGAGATATGAATATGCCATTGTGTTGTTGGCGAATTTGAAGACCTAAGAAGAATTTCAACTCTCCCATCATAGACATTTGATATTCTTCACTCATCATATAGGCAAATTCATCACTATAACGTTGGTCGATCAGACCAAAGATAATATCATCAACATATATTTGGCACACAAAAGTTCACCATCATAAGATTTAGTAAAGAGAGTAGGATCGAGTGAACGGTGTGAAGCCATTCTTCACAAAGAATTCCTTCAATGTATCATACCACCTTGAGGGCTTGCTTGAGCCATAGAGGGCCTTATTGAGTCTGAAGACTTTGTCGGATTCTTTGGATCTTCAAAACACAGGGGTTGAGCAACATATACTTCTTCCTCAAGCTTACCATTGAGGAATGCACTTTTCACATCCATTTGATATAAAGTGATATTGTGATGGTTAGCATAGGCGAGTAATATCTTGAATAGACTCAAGTCTAGCAGGTGCAAAAGTTTCATCGAAATCAATTCCTTCAACCTGCGTGTAGCCTTGAGCTACTAGTCGTGCCTTATTCCTCACCACAAGACCATTTTCATCTTGCTTGTTGCGGTAGATCCACTTTGTGCCAATGATATTATGCTTGCGAGGATCTGGACGTTTGACCAGTTCCCAGACGTTGTTGAGCTCGGTGATGTAATTCTTCTTGCATGGCCTGAATCCTCCGGCTCGAAATGCTTCATCTACCTTAGTGGGCTCTGTGATAGAGACAAAAGCATAGTGCCCACAAAGTTAGATAAATGTGAAGCTTTTGGCGTGTGAGAGGACTGGCGCTTTAATGTCATCGATGATCTTCTCCACTTGTACTTCTTTTTGCAGCGAGGATGAGCTGGTTGTCGTCGAGGAATTTGATCATTTTCCTCGGCACCATTTTCTTGACATTATCTTGAGGTGCATCATTTCGGCGTTCTTTGATGATTTTAGCTCAAAGTCCTCGGAGGATGGGTTGCTCTCAAATGACAAGTGTCAGGTTCTCTCGGAGCAGCCAACCAGCTAGTGGTTGTGAGGGGTGGCTATTTATAGCCTCGGGAGCAACCCGACATGATAAGACATAAATGCCCTTCAATGATATGACCGTTAGGTGGATAAGATATTTTGGGACGGTGGCGCCACCTGACTAGGTCGGAAATTTGAATATCAAATTCCTCGGGGCTATCATGTTCCTCACTTTGTGTAGGCAATCCGCTTGGCGAATTCCTAACTCCTCGGTCGAACAAATTCCTCGGCGACGAGAAGAACTTCGTCTCATTCTTGAAGAAATTGATGAGCGTATGAGATTTCAAAGGCTTCACTCGAAGGGATTGGTAGGTGTAGGATTTTGAGTTGAGCATCACATGGAAATTTTTCCTTAGTATTTCCTCGACCCCCTTTAACGATGCGGTGTTTCCTATGACTCAAGAAAGAGAAAATGAAACTACGAAAACAAAAGTCTTCACGCTTCATGTTCCTCAAATGAATACCAAGTCTTCAAGGTCACACCAATTTCTTCACTTTCAAAGTCTTGAGAATATCAAAGTCTTGAGTTGAAGAACTTCATTTTAGAATTAGACTTTCCTTGTAAATATCAAACTCCTCATAGACTTATAGACACTGTGTACACTCACAACGCATTAGTTACTTAACCTATAAGTCTTCCATACACCAAAATCACTAAGGGCACTAGATGCACTTACAATCTCCCCCTTTTGGTGATTGATGACAATATAGGTTAAGTTTTCAGAGGGATAAACATATGAATTGTAAATACTGATAATGAGGAATTTGATTGCGAGATATAGAAGAACTCCCCGAAGATGTGCATAGTGAGGAATTTGCTTTTGAGGCAATGCACATTTGAAGAATTGAATCATGGAATCTCCCCTATATCTTGTAATTCATACAAGCATTTAACATATAATATGAAGAATTTGAAATGCATGATGAAATATGGTGCTTGATGTTATGCAAGAGTACGCCTCAAAAGTATCGAGCCCAAATCGATTTGCTATGAAGATTTTCAAGGAGCTCACGAGAATCGAGCATAGAGCAAGAGCATAATGCATCAAAAGTATCAAAGCACCATCGGGTTTAAGATTACAACTCGATCCAATAAAGGTTTGAAGGAGAGCGAGAGTTGTAACTTAATAGAAATAAAATACTGTATATAGACAAAAACTAGACCGCTTGAAGACTAACTCAAATTTCTCCCCTTTGTCATCGAATGACCAAAAGGATCGGCGAGGACTAACGCTCTGAAGAATTTCAAGTTGAAGATGGGCGCTTGACATTGTTAGGTCGGTTGTTGAAGTAGGACCAGCGCGATGTCTTCCAAATCTTCATTTCATCGATTTGCGAGATGAAGAATAGGAGCTAGCCACCAAGGAAGGAACTTTGACCTTCTTGAATTTCTTGGAGGAGGTGCAGACCAGTCAAATTCTTCCTTGAGACCCATTGAAGTCGAGTTCTTCTTCACTTGTAGACATGTGAAAGAACAGCCAGTGCGCTTGAAGGTTTCATGGAGGTAGTAGTGGTTTTCTTCACTTCATTGTGTGTTGAGGTCATGTTGTAAATAAAGTACCAAGCGGCCTTGACCCATTTATGATTCGATCAACCTTGATGAAGGCGAGGAGTAACTCACGATCAGTCATCACCACAGGTCTGATAGCTTGAGGACTTTGCTTGGCGAGGTATTTCTTGGTGAGTCATGTGTGGCGAGTCATCATTGGTGGAGTAGGATCTTTGCTCTGGCTGTCCATCAATGGGCGAATGCCTTCATCGATCACAGCGATGGCCTTGCCCTTGTCATCGGTGAGGTAAAAGTCCGTTTGAGGACTTCAATCGAGAGCAAATGGCTGTAGTGGTTCAAAGTATCAGCCTTGTAGTTGAGTGAAGACCTTGACTGATGAATCTCATAATCCAAAGGCGCATAAGGCTTCAGCTCAAATGGTGACATAGCTATGTTTGCGAGTCCTCATGAAGAAATCATGGAAGTTGGCGGAGCGCCATGGATGATGTTGAAAAGCATATTCTTCATGATGCCACGACTTCTTCATCGTTAAGTCGTGACCTTTGATTGGACTCATTGTCTTCGTCGAATCCGATGGACAGTCGAGGCACATATAATAATTCCTTGCGAGGAATTTGGTTCTCGGAGGCCTGCCTTGGCTTCAAAGGCTTCATCGGCACTTGCATATAGTGATCTGAAAGTTCTTTTTAATCGTAAATGAATCGGCGTGCACCATCAAGTGGAGGACTGAGTGGTAGGGACGCGAAGCAATTCGATTCTTTGGTGCCTTGTAGTGAGTATTTTCAGTCATCCAATCTAAGAACCATGAGTTCCGTCTTGACATCTCCGGTGATGTGCAGGCGTTGCATAAACTGAAGAATTAGCTCTTCATTCGATCCACGAGATATCGGTGCGAGAAATTTAGAAGTCTGCGTCGTGAAGAACACGGAGGCTGGCTCAAAGCAGCGGCGACTCCATATCCACATGAGGAATATGAGCATGATCGAAGATTTTATCCTTGTTGAAAACCGAGGAATAGAAGTTGGCTTGGTGGCAGTCGAAGTGCCTCTTCCTAATCGGCAGAATCATAAGGATTATATTCGATGAAGAACACGTGCTCGGCAAAGAAATCTTCAGCCTTGAACTTTTGCTTGCTTGAGCGGATTCTTTTGCTTGGGAGAGGGTGTCGTGAGTTGCATCACCACCTCGGAATCGTAAGTTCAGGTTCTTGGTGAGGAATTTCTTGATCCTCAAGCAGTGCGATCGAGGATTAGCGGCGAGCAGTTTCATCGACACTAGTGGCTGGAATTTCTTCATGCCAGAATCGGTGTGTTGATTTTCTTGAGTCCATTTGGACTGTTTGTGCGGGGTGAGGAATCTATTGGAGCGGGGTGAAGAGAGGAGTATTGGGATCTTGACTTTCCCAAAAGTCATCATTGATCACTGGTGTGGTGCATCAATATCCACATCTTCATCTTCAATTTCCTCAACACCAGCTGAGGAATTTCATAGTCGATGAGGAAATAGCTGGGGTTGAAGGGATTGCATCACTTCAATTTCTTCATCAACCTGCTCGGCGAAGCGGACTAATGTTCTTCATCGGATCGATTGGGATCTCATAGTCTTCTCCAAAGGAACAACTTCCTTTGATGGTATGGAGGAAATTGGAACAGCATCAATTGGATTTTCAAATGAGCTGGTCATTGGCTTCATTTTCTTACTTGGCAGAAGAATCGATGCAAGCTGATGTTTTCCTTTTCTTCACGCAGCTAGATTCTGCAGCCTTGGTTTCTTCACGAGTGAGGCGGATGGAAGAAGCTGGAGTTGGAGTTAGCGCGGGAGGAGCTGAGGAATTTGGTTCAGTTTCTTGGTATGGCGGTCTGATTGCACTGTCTTGAGCAATTTCTTCGGAGCACCACTAGTGGGTGCCACAGCAATTTCTTGGCTGGTGGAATGGGATCATCAGCCACTGGAACTAACATTTTCATCAGCATCTTGAAGCGTCATCGGGTCTTGGCATGTTCTTCGATCGGTTGGGCTGAGGCTTGACTGAGGAATTTCATGTTACCTTTGGGGCGGCAACATTGGTGAAGATTTTTCGTCAGGTTGGCGAATCGACCTTGCCCCTTGCATCAGCATAGTATGAATCGAAGTTTTCTTGAGGTCTTGAATTTCATCTGGACTGGAAGCTCCTCGGTGTCATCTTGACAGCGTTTTTCTTGAGAACTTCTCCTTCCTATATTGAGCCTTTTGATTTCCCTCGCCTTCTCAAACTTCCATTTTCTTGATGATGAAGTGAGTCAACATATGACTTTGTCGGTGTCGAGATGAAGGTCGGGCATAGGGGTATTGGGATCCTCGTGCGGAGATCAATAAAATCGAGGACTTTCTTGGGTCCAATAGCGATGGCAGGCGTACCTTTGGCTCTAGCGGCCTTTACTTAGCGGTCTCGATGATTTCCATAAGTTCTTCATCGAGGCCTTCATCATCGAGATGGCACATGGAATGCAACCGTTTCTTCTTTGGGCTGGGCGAGGACCTCGTCCGCTGTTGCTTTGGTCTTAATTTGAGTCGGTCGAGATGAAGAAATAGGAAGCGGTGAGAACTTCGAAATGCAGAGGCAATTGAAAACCAGCAGTCCTTTGGCATGTAGCTAGGTGCACGAGGCTGAAGGTTTTGATGGAGTGTTGAGGACTTTGGTGGAACAACGCGGTGTGAAATTTGCTTGGAAGGTCTTTCTGAGGAACTTGGCGTGAGTAGCGAGATGATGAAGCACTTGGCTTATGAGCGAGGCTTCTTTGCATGGATTTCCTCGGTTTGACCGAGACCTCTGTATGCGATGTGGCGAGAATCCTCATTGAATTTCTTCTTGCCTCCTTTGCTTGCTTTGCCAATTTTGCTTGGCGTTTAGCCCATTCATCGGGAAAGTCCTCACCTCGTTTGATGCTTGTGGGATCAGCTACTTGGCAGTGCCAAAGGGCTCTTGGGCATGGAGGATTTAGGCGAATTTCTTCATGTACTTAGGAGTTACATATCGTATTCCCTCCATTCCCGTGCCCATCTCCGTTCAATCTTACGAATCGCACCTTGCGTTGATTTTCTTTCTTCATCCGATGTGCGATTAGTGACATATATTTCCTCGGGGATTTCAAGCGCGATCATAACCTCGGTTTCTTTCCTCCCTTCGTGGCTTCTTACCGTCGCCATTTTCTTGATTGAGAAATTGAACAATTGAGTTCTCTGAAGAAGTATGCAGTTTTCTTGAGGCGCTGCAAATGAGTTAAGTTGATGAGAACCTAAGGATTGACGGACATTTGTACTGTGAACAGAGTATAGGTGCGAGGAATTTGGAGAGGTCATATCGTTCTCAAAAGTTTTCTTTTAAAAAGTTTTGAGATTTTGACGAGATGAGCTTTGAGGAATTTCACTAAGCGTTCTTTGTCTTAGGTTCGAGTTGTATAGATCGAGGATCCACACAATTGAGGAATCTTGAAGAAAATCATTGCTTAGAAACTAATCATGGGATTTGAGGTGTTCATATGTGTGAAGATTTGAAGAATAAACACCTTTGAAGAATTTGAAGAAGATTTGAGAATCAAGCGAGTAATAAAAGTAACTTTTAATTACGAAGTGAAGAACACGACGACTGAGAAGAACAGTTGGGAAGTTAATCGTTCGATCTTCACGCCCTAACTTGGCGGAGGAAGACAGCTCTGTGCGGAGTGAGGATTTCAGCGATCGTGCGAAATCGTCGGCGGCGAGTCAAGCGATGAAGCTTTTCCTCACGGCGTGACGATGGAGTAAGCGAGCGCTAGGGTTTGAGGAGCTTGAGCGGGAGAGAGGTCGGCGAGTAAAGCAGTGAGGAAGGAGAGAGGTTATTATAGGCGGTGAAAAGCGGATCGCTTGAAGATTTAGGGCGAACATACTGACCATTTCCTTCTCACGACATGTGTCACCCGTCTTGTGTAGTGGAGATCGTGTGTGATCGTGGGTGAATAAAATAATGCATCGTGGGATCGAGCAGTTTAGGCGGTAAAACCGAAAGTTTGGATAAGATCAGTTGTAAAGTTCGTTCGCAATTTCTTGAGCTGTCAAGGACATAGTGAAGATTT